>LPNX010998237.1:1071397-1109971 GCA_001517045.1 Pseudotsuga menziesii | reverse complement strand
AAAAATTTAGGCTAAAAAAAACGTTTCTGGTCAAGAACAGAGGTATAAACAGACTCAGGCAGTGCCAAAGGAGACTCAGCAACTAACAGCATTCACCCAGCAATCCACTATCTTCCACAAAAAGGTAAAAAAACAGGGTATACACGACTGTGCGCAGTGAACCCGCGTGTATACGCGAAAATCCCAGGGGAAACCGCGTGTATACGTGACTGTAAGTAACAAACCCCCGTACAGGAAGAAAAAGATGCAAAAATTCCAGGCAAACAGATAGGCTGAGACTAAATTCACACCAATCAGGCTCTACCAAGCATACATGCCCCCATATCCGACACAGAAACAAGAGAGAGAGCGCAATTCAAATACATTGAATGCCAAGAGATCAACCCCCAAAGGACAATTACTAGGAACTCCCCAGCGGAGTCGCCAATTCTGTTACGAAGAGAAATTACTATGGCTTGGGGTACCACAACAGACAGCTAGACTCCAGAAATCAATCTTTCCCAGTATGCAATAGAAATAAAACAATCTAACACTAAAGGACCGAACCTCGTACCTTATTCCGGACGGTTGAAGTAGATCCCCGTTGAGCTTTCCAATCTTCAGCTTGAATTGTTATAGCATGTCCTCAACAACAAGTAAACAATACAAGCATACTATATTTCATGGTGTTAGATCTATTCCAGCATATATAATCAATAATGTATAAGCATTTGACATATTCCAATGGATGCAACATTCATTCAAATACACATTACTGGACAGGAAAAGAGATTTCTATTAATATGAATCAGAGATTACAAGTGACAACCTCTTACGGCACGTCTACGAACCGGAGAAACTGAATCCCCCACTTGGGTCTCCACCACCTCAATCCTCCATCACTCCGATAGCAAGCTCACTAACAAAGGCAAGCTTGGGAAGAACACAATAGTGCTCCAAAGGGACAAAGGGATGCAGACTCAAGTATAGTTCTGGCAACAATGGACTATAGTTTTGATACTCTCAATTCTCTCTTATGCTTTCAATGTCTCAATGGTTCCTTATATAGCTTTTCAAAGTTATACTGAAAGGTCGCCGTGCGATCTCAAGGAATATGGAAGGCCAGGAGTCATATGAGTCGGATTCAAGTCAAGGAACGCTCCAACAGTTTTGGATTATGCACACATCCCGATGTATGCGACTATAGAGGGAATATCCGCGTATGTATTCGGTTATCGGGGAAAAGGCCGCGTATACCATTTTTCTAATGTTTTTAGGGATGGTCAATGATACATCAAAAGACAACAAATGGTGCATAGGGGATAATGAGTCTGCAGCGGGACAGGGGAAGGCCATACAATGTGTGATTCACCTAGTGTGGTGAAATCCGCTATAACAGATAACAATTGGGATAATGAAGCTGAGTTACACATGGTGGATGTATGTCCTTTATTCACAGCTCCAGAATCCTGGTATAGAGACTTAGTTCATTATCTTCAAGAAGGATACTTGTTGGAACATTGGAATCCCAAGCAAAGGAGAGCATTACATCTAAAATCATCCTTATATCATATTATTGATGGAGTGTTGCTTAGAAAAAACTACAATGGAGTTTTTCTCAGATGTTTGGAACATGAAGATTCAAATAAGGTTGTGGTAGAACTACATGATGGACCTGCCAGAGGTCATTTATCAGGAGATACAACAACACGCAAGATTTTAAGAGCTAGGTATTACTGGTCGACTTTGTTTCAAGATGCTGACACTCATGTTAGGAAATATGGTACTTGTCAAAGGAGCGGTGGAATACAAGCAAAGGCAGCAAGACCTTTAAAGCCAGTTATTATTTCAGAATGATTCGAGCAATGGGGGATTGACATTATCGGAGAGATCAATCCAAATTATTCATTGCAGAATAAGTACATCCTGGAAGCAGCAGACTACTTCACCAGATGGGTAGAAGCCATTCCATTGTGAAAAGTGAATGAAGATGTAGTTATGAACATCTTGCAAGACCATATTATGACCAGGTTTGGGGTTCCAATTTCCCTGGTTTTTTATAATGGTTCATATTTTTCATCTATTAAATTGACTGCATTTGCAAATGAAAAAGGAATTAAGTTGCATTATTCTACTAACTACTATCCACAAGGTAATAGTCTAGCAGAATCTACAAATAAAAACCTCATTTGGATTTTGAAGAAAACAGTCATAGAAAATCAAAAGAGTTGGCACTTAGCTTTGCCTAATGCATTCTAGGCTGATGGAGTCACACCCAAGAACTCCTTAGGTGTGTCACCCTACACTCTAGTCTATAAGAAAGAAGCTATCTTGCCTCCCAATATTATGTTTCCATCCTCTTGAATAGCCCAAGACTCTAGAGGAACTAACAATGAAGTTTTACAAATCAGAATCAATAATGTGTTAAAGTTAGAGGAGTCTAGATCCAAATCAAGAGAGAGGTTTAAACATCAATAGGAAATGGTGAAGAGATGGTTAAATAAGCACAAATCTAGAAAGAAGGAATTTAAAGTATGTGATTTGGTTCTTAAATAGGATCACCCACATGATGAGAAGGGAAAGCACATTAAATTTCAGCAATTATGGATAGGCCCTTTTCAGATTGCAGAGAAGTTAGGCCCCTCAACCTATAAATTGCAAGATCTGCAAGGGTGGGAAGAGAACTTGCCAATTAATGGTTTAGTTCTCAAACCATATTTTTCTTAATGCTTTTGATTTTTCTTTGTACATAAATAAAATGTTTGATTGTTTTCAGCCTTGCTTTATTTCAGTTCTGCTTGATTTACATTTTTACTTTCTTAGAGTTTGATTTTTTTTTTTATTTACATTTTAATAAACCAGCACAACCTTTGGTTTTGGAGTTCATCAGAGTTCTGGATAAACTAAAATCTTTGACCAAATACTGCTTGCAATTTGCACATACATCATGCTTAGGGATCCTTTAATATTAGCAGATTATCTGAATAGATTATGAACACATTGAAGTCATGTTTAATCCCTGTAAAATAACTAAGGTCGAAAAAGTCAAGAATACTATTTTGAGGCTCCATTCACTTCATACTAAAGTCTGTCCTAGGAAGCTAACAGCAAAAGACCCATGGCGAGGAAGCAGGGTAAACAGTTGTATGGTATTTAAATAATCCCATGCCATAAATGAAATACAAAAGGCCAAAAGATTCAAGTCTCCCAAAAACAAAGCATATATCGAAAATACATACTGAACAAAATCAGTTTGAATAAGATTGCTCGAAAGTTCTTCTCCATCCGTGAGCTGAAATCAAAATATCTCTCACACAAAAGGACACAATGGATGGAAGAACCTAAACCAAATTTCAGAAAGAAAGTAATCAAGGAGGACTCAAAAGGACAAAATTCCAGAAGCATCAAAAGATTGCAAAATGGCATGGGAATGAGGAGCAAACAAATATATATGTTCGCACCCTGTTACAATTATGTGGTGTCTAAGTTTGAAGCTATCCAAAGGCAGAGGCAAAATAAACTTCATATCTTGGCCTCATAAGAGTTATCGAGACTTGGAAAGCCTGGTTCTAATTTTCCATTTGGACCATAATCAATGTTTAAAAGTTCATAAATCTTGTATTATAGAAAATCTAGGCATCTTAAAGAAATCTGGTAAAATTGCCTAACAGGATACTTTAAAAAAGTCTTTGTTTGAAGGTCGGTTTTCCAAAGATATGGGTTCACCAGTTAGTCGCCAATTATTGAAGCTGGAACTATTATCCCAAAACAAAAATTTATTTTTAGGGCCCCCCTTATCCTTTTAGTTTTTTAGAAGGCTTAGAAAGTCTATCTTTTCTCACCAAGATTTTAATCATGACTTAAAGTTTGGCAAAAAAGAAGTTGTTTTTTCTTATATCGGATGCACTCTTGAGAGTTTTTCTGACGTATCGGAAGCATAGTGGTCTAACTTGTCGATGTTCTATATCATATGCTTTCAAAAGTCTCCTTCCAACATATCGGATGTTCCCTAGTCTATCGCATCAGAAAACGTTTGTCGAGAGCTCTAGGAGCTTAGTCCAGATCTGTTTCGATGCACTGGATCGCCCATGTTCTGTCCTTTTCCGATATCCATGGAATTTTGTTATGTTCTCATCCTCCGTATCGGCTACTTGTTCTGAATCACTCCAAGAGCTGTTGGCTGCTATGGGCAAACTAGGGTTTACTATAATCAACCAACAACACCCCTAGATCACTGGCCCTTTCGGAGACAGACCGCAAAGCGGCCTGAAGTCTCACCCGAAGTGACTCTAATGGGTTGGCCAAGGACTCAGGCATCTTGGACCGGGTTCTGTGGCGATCCCACTGGTGGCTCGCAGCTCTCCTAGCTGCGAGGTCTCTCTGCTGTGCATCGCGCGATCTCCTGCTAGCGTCACATGATTTCCTCGCCTCACAGCTCTTCTAGCCGCAGGATATTCCTTTATATTTCCGCGCGATACTTTCCTGCGGTGCACACTTTCTCAGACCCGTGATATCTCCAACCTCATCGCATCGCCATGCACGGTGCGACACACAGTTCTTGCCCAATGCTAAGTCCTTCACCTGCGGTATCGCGCACCGCAGCTCCTCTGCCGGTGTGGTATCACCTCTCTGTGATATCCTACCTCCGCGGTTTAGCGCACTTAGCGTTTCTCGTGTCGACGTGCAAGACTTAACATACAAGGCTATTCGATACTGCAATAGAGACTGTTTTACGCAAAGCATAAATGAGCCATATACATCATGCCAAAGACTTTAACTTATATTTACCCTTCTATATTGTTGTGAACTGATTAACACATTCATTCATTAAACTATAAACAAAGTCCATAAACAGACTGAGAAATGCATAGTAAACATAACACATAAACCAATCGCATAACACTGATTTTAACGTGGTTCACCTCCAGGATGGAAGTTACGTCCATAGAACTGTGTTTTATTATAGCTCAGGGGAAGGTAAAACACAGTTCTGCTGCACCGCATATGCAGCTTGAGATCTTCTCTCTTAGATCTCTTTTCTCTTCTATATTTCTCTCCTACAATGTACTCTTCCCTCTCTGTCGATCCCTGCGGATCTTTACATACATATTCTATAAGCCAGCTACTGGTTACTGTAAGATTGCTACCGCTAATAACAGAACCAGAGCTAGGATTTTACAACAGTCTAATAGTCTGCAAAAAACTACTAACGACTGAATGAACCAACTACTTAACTAACAAAATGACTAGCTAGCTCTTCAACCCGCCAACCCTTTTACAATACAAAATATATTCTTATATAGGCAGCTCGAAGGTATTGCCATTACAACACTGTGGGCCTGTCCCAACAGTAACCCAAAACCTAACTAGTGACAGTCGGTCATATCTGTACTTGAGGTAGCCGCTTTCCGTCACACCACAGCTCTCTACAGTCTTCCATGCTTCCCAGCACTGATCATGGGTACTATGCACCGCTTCACTTTTCTGTCCTTCGCCTTCAATGCTTCAGCCTCGTTGCTCCTTCTCCTTTATGAGGGTCGCTGAGCCCTCCTGTGTTCCACCGCTGCCTTCAATGCAGTGGTTGAGCTCTCTCTTCTCGGCCGCTCAGGTACCGTTGCCTTCTTAACTTTTCTATATTAAAATTCATGGTTTCCGGCTCTAATCTCCAACTGGAAACGTGCTACTGCATCGTAGCTCTGCCTTAACTTCTTTCCGCCAAAACTTATCTTTCCACCAAAACTAGCAGCTTTTTCTGTAGCTGCGGGACCCTGCTCCAACAATCCCCTAACACTTACTTGTGGCTCGTCCTCGAGCCACCTGCAGCGGGCTTCTCCTGCTGTAGCTTTGCCTTGGCTTCCTGCGAAGCCCTCTGCAACCTGTCACAAAGTCGTGTGACTTCCTTCTGCATCACTTCGACACTCTCTTTATAGTTTATGTAACTTGGTTCGTTGGGCTCTCTTATCCTTCCTGCCCAATGTCGTGGTTTCGCTCTCTTTGCTCCTGAAACCTTTTAAGAGCCTTCTAGTGTTTGAGAGGTTTTCTACAGATATCCTTTCCTCTTTATCTGGGTTAGAACTTTTATCACAAGGAAAGTCTGTATCTTCCAGCCTTCTCAAACATTTCATTCAGTCTGGAGCCTCGTATATGAAGGAGGGGCAAACCATGAATTCCGTTCTGAGAACAAGCCTTTGCCTACCTCCAGGAATTCTACAGACTGCTGGGTTTGCTGTCCTCTTCCACTTCTCTTCTCTTCCAAGTGCTCCAGGTACCCATGCTGCCTCTGATCATCAGATTTTTGTTGCGTTGCCTCCGCAATCTTTGGTGCTTTTCTTAGCTGATCAGATAGGTCGGCGACCTTCTCCCATTGCTTTCTTTTTCTCATGTTTACTTTCCACCTAGCGGGAGATTTCTTCTCATCATTCTTCTGCTCTGCTTTCTTATCTTCAGTGATCGACTCGGCGTTCTTCTTCTCCTTAGCAGAGAATTTGGTGACAACTTCTACTTCTGGCGCTTGACTCTTAATCCTTAGCGGCTATTTGACTGGTGCTGTACTTAATTTCACAACCCTGGGCGACATCGTCATGGCGGACCTATGGCCACCAGGGTCCAAATGTCTCAGCATGCCTTCTAGAGGTTCGTCCTCGAACAGAGTTGTCTTAGTACAAACGGTGGACGTGCACTAGCTGCAACTTCTGAAAATCACAGCACTCTGTAACCACTTAGCTCTGGACACATAACTCTTAACAACTTACTCTATGGCTCTCGGTTTTTCTACAAATGTAACCGTCTCAATTGAATACTTTCTACTTTTATGCCCAATACGATAATCCCGGACGCAACGGTCATCTAGACTGAACCCGTCGATCGTCATTAATGCCTAGACAAGACCACACCCGCCATCCGATCCCTAATAAATGCGGAAATTTGATCGAATTTCCCTCGAAACGTGTGTGCACAGGCGTTGGTCTCGTCATAGATTTGCCAAATCTGGAAAAAATGATTATACTACTGCCAAATCTATGGTAAGATATACCGGTCATTACCTCATTAACTACCTCTCAGATGCTGACTTGACTGGCCTTTGTCGGTTGCAAAACTGAGTACGTGGCACGGGGAAACATCGCGCTGCCGCGATGCGACTCCGCATCACCTGCATAAAACTATATATATATATATATATATTGTTTTTTTTGTTTGCCGGTGTAGACTTGTTCCCGGTGCGATGCCTCCTTTCAACTACACTGGACATCTGCACCGCATATACTGGTTAAGAGGCGGGGTGGCTATCACTATAGGGCTTAAGCCTACTGCCATTAATCCATGTGGGAAAAAGCTCCCCATTCAGCTGGCTGAGCTAAACGGCACCTCCCTCTCTGACTTGCTGTATCTGATATGGCCCCATCCAATGTGTCTTGAACTTCCCTGGAAACTTAATGAATTTGCTGTCATAGAGGAGCACTAGGTCTCCGATCTTGAAATTCTTATTCTTAATGTGTCTGTCATGCCAAGATTTTTCTCGTGCCTTCTGCACTTTCTGATGGAATCCGACGATGAATCTGTCTTCTTCTAAGGCAAGCAGCTGTGCTAACCTTTCCTCGACTGTGTCTGTATCAGTCATCCCAGTAATCTGAGCGATTCTTAGACTGGGAAGAATATACTCCATAGGCATAACAACCTCCTGTCCATACACCAAGCTGAAAGGTGTGTGTCCAGTAAGTTTCTTGCATGTGGTCCTGTATGCCCATAATACAGCGTTAACTCTGAGGTCCCAATCATTCCTCTAGCTATTGCAGATCTTAGTAAGATCATTTTCTAAAATCTTATTAAAGGCCTCCACTGTACCATTAGCCTGTGGGTGGTAGGGAGTGCTCTTATGGTGCTGGATCTGGAATTCTTCTGTCAATGCCTCAATAGTGATGTTCAAGAAATGTGTGCCTTGATCACTCATCAAAATTACTGGGCATCCAAACCTACTGATGATGTTTTCAAAAAGGAACTATGCAGCTGTAGCAGCATCACAATTTCTTACTGCTTTGGCCTCTGCCCATCTGGTGAGGTACTCTGTTCTAGTGATAATATATCTCGCACCAGTGTGCTTTCCTGGTGGGTTGATAGGACCCACAAAATCTATAGCCCATTTGTCAAATGCGCGCAACGTGACCTGCGGTCGCAGCGGCATTTCATCGCGTCGCGAGGGTTTTCCTACCCTTTGGCAAATATCGCAGCATCTGCAAAAGTCCTTGGTGTCTTTATGCAATGTAGGCCACCATAATCCTTCCTCTAGGATTTTCTGCGCAGTCAGCTTTCCTGCGAAATGACCTCCTGCGGTTCCTGAATGTGCCTCTCTGATAATAGCATCTTTTTCATGTGGCATCACACATCTGCGCAGAACTTCATCCGGACCTAACTTGTATAGGTGTCCTACGATGAGGGTGAAGTCTGCTGCTTTAACAACCAACTGCTTCTTTTGCTACTTAGTAAACTCGTCAGGTGCTACTCCCGTAGTGAGGAATTGAATAATATCGGCATAGTACTCATCTGCGATCTGGATAGAGAACAACGGCGCATCCGGTAGATTGTCATCTAGGTTACTTGGCTCTTCTCCTGAATCTATCCGCGACAAATGATCAGGTCCCGCATTCAGTCTTCCTGGTTTCACAATGATTTCAAAATCATACTCCTGAAAGAGGAGTAACCATCTACAGATTCTCCCCCCTAACACTGGCTTATTCACCAAATAATTTAACGTGGAATGGTCAGTAAACATCTTGAATGGGGTACCCAATAGGTAGTGCCTGAACTTCTGCAGTGCATAAACCATAGCTAAGCCTTCCCTTTCAGTTGTGGTGTAGTTCTTTTCTGCTGTCGAGAGCTTTCTGCTGGAATATGCGATAGGGTGGTCAATGTCCCCTTCTCCTGGTTGTGTTAAAACAACCCCTAATGCGATGCCAGACGCATCCACATGTACATGAAATGGCTTAGTCCAGTCGGGAAATACTAAGATGGGTGCTGTAACCATCTTCTCTTTAAGCATGTCTAGACTCTGCTGACATTCCTCGTTCCATAGGAATTTTATATCTTTCTTGAGCAATTTCTCCATTGGTGCTGTAATCTTTGCATAGCCCTTGATGAACTTTCTGTAGTACCCGGTATGACCAAGTACTGTCGTCAGTTGCTTGACTGAGTTGGGTGCTGGAAGATTTACAATGATGGCAATCTTCGCGGGATCTACCATCAAGCCCTGTCTGCAAACAATGTGACCCAACAAAATACCAAATGGTGCACAAAATATACATTTCTTTAAGTTTAGAGAAATTTGGTACTGCCTACATTTCTCTAACATCAGTCTTAAGTATCCTATATGCTTGTCAATTAGTCCAAATACAGTCCAATCATCAAAATATACTTCTAAGAATTTATGAATGTATTCTTTAAATACAGCAACGACTACTCTAGAAAATATAGCTGGTGCATTCTTAAGACCAAAGGGAATTACCGTATACTAGAACGAGCCCCATTTTGTTGCAAAGGTGGTCTTGGACCGATCTTCTGGATGTATTCTAATCTGATGGTAGCCTAAAAACCCATCAGTGAAGGAATGGACCTCCTGTCCTCCCACGTTGTCTAATACCTCATCAGTGAACGGTGTCAGAAATGGATCGTGAAGCGATGCATCGTTGAGCTTGCGCAGATCGACACAGATCCTGATGTCTCCTTTTGTTTTCTTTTCTTGTATGACCATGGGGCTAACCCATTCGCTTTCTTCTACCGACTCAATGATCCCTGCTGCCAGCATCTTATCGATTTCATCCTTTACTTTTTCTTTGTAGCGCGGATTCAATCTATATGGGCGCTGCTTAACTGGTCTAGCATCCTCCTTCAATGGTATCCTCATAACTCCCAGGTCTCCAACTATTCCCTTCATCTCTGTGAACTTGGTGGGAAATAGGTCCCGATAGTCATGTAACAAGTCGGCAATCTGTCCGACTGTTTCATCATTCCAATAGTCTCCAATAGAGGCAAACTTAGGTTCTGCATCTGTGCCAATATTGATCTTTTTAATCTTGATAGGTTCGGTGATTGCTAGAATCTCTAACTGTGTTCCCCCAACATCACGAGTCCCTTCTGACTCCAGAATGTTGGTGTTGCGAGGATCCTCATCCTCATCCTTATCTTCATTGTCTATATTTGCTACAAAGTTATAGCACTCAAGCGCGTCTTGCAACTGAATGGCCCACTCAGGTTGAGCCTGCACTGAGATGGTACAGTCCTCGAATATCTTGATCTTGATTATGTCTAGGGCCTGAGCAACACTTTGATGTTCTGATTCAAATGCGAAGGTAAGTAGGAAACTGTCTGTCATAAGTGACCATGTGGTCGTCCCCTTGCGCAACTCGGTCTCTGTGTACTAGTTCCTTGGAACTGTGTCCAATGTGTGAATGAATCTGTGAACCCATTCGTCCTTCGGAATGTCCGACCAGTTCTTTTCACATGTCTGAATGTGTTCTCTAGGGTCAGTTTCTCCTGTGTACTTCTGCGGGACATACTCTTTGTCGATCGAAAATATGATCGCCATCAATCTTTTAATATCATCCCATGATGCAATTTTTTCTTTATGCGCGTACCACCATCTTGCAGGTGTGGCTCGTACTGCAAGGTCCATAGCTGCAATTCTCTGCTCGTAAGGAATCTGTTGCTCAAACTACTCAAGGAATTCCTGAATATCTATTAGACCATGATATGATGGAATCTCAGTGATCTCTGCGCCAATCCATAAACCAGCACAACCTTTGGTTTTGGAGTTCATCAGAGTTCTGGATAAACTAAAATCTTTGACCAAATACTGCTTGCGATTTGCACATACATCATGCTTAGGGATCCTTTAATATTAGCAGATTATCTGAATAGATTATGAACACATTGAAGTCATGTTTAATCCCTATAAAATAACTAAAGTCGAAAAAGTCTAGAATACTATTTTGAGGATCCATTCACTTCATACTAAAGTCTGTCCTAGGAAGCTAACAGCAAAAGACCCATGGAGAGGAAGCAGGGTAAATAGTTGTATGGTATTTAAATAATCCCATGCCATAAATGAAATACAAAAGGCCAAAAGAGTCAAGTCTCCCAAAAACAAAGCATACATCGAAAATACATATTGAACAAAATCAGTTTGAATAAGATTGCTCGAAAGTTCTTCTCCATCCGTGAGCTGAAATCAAAATATCTCTCACACAAAAGGACACAATGGATGGAAGAACCTAAACCAAATTTCAGAAAGAAAGTAATCAAGGAGGACTCAAAAGGACAAAAGTCTAGAAGCATCAAAAGATTGCAAAATGGCATGGGAATGAGGAGCAAACAAATATATATGTTCGCACCCTGTTACAATTATGTGGTGTCTAAGTTTGAAGCTATCCAAAGGCAGAGGAAAAATAAACTTCATATCTTGGCCTCATAAGAGTTATCAAGACTTGGAAATCCTGGTTCTAATTTTCCATTTGGACCATAATCAATGTTTAAAAGTTCATAAATCTTGTATTCTAGAAAATCTAGGCATCTTAAAGAAATATGGTAAAATTGCCTAACAAGATACTTTAAAAAAGTCTTTGTTTGAAGTTCAGTTGTCCAAAGATATGGGTTCACCAATTAGTCGCCAATTATTGAAGCTGGAACTATTATCCCAAAAAAAAATTTGATTTTTAGGGCCCCCCTTATCCTTTTAGTTTTTTAGAAGGCTTAGAAAGTCTATCTTTTCTCACCAAGATTTGCTTCATGACTTAAAGTTTGGAAAAAAAGAAGTTGTTTTTTCTTATATCGGATGCACTCTTGAGATTTTTTCTGACATATCGGAAGCATAGTGGTCTAACTTGTCGATGTTCTATATCATATGCTTTCAAAAGTCTCCTTCCAACATATCGGATGTTCCCTAGTCTATCGCATCAGAAAACATTTGTCGAGAGCTCCAGGAGCTTAGTCCAGATCTGTTTCGATGCATCGGATCACCCATGTTCTGTCCTTTTCCGATATCCATGGAATTTTGTTATGTTCTCATCCTCCGTATCGGCTACTTGTTCTGAATCACTCCAAGAGCTGTTGGCTACTATGGGCAGACCCGGGTTTACTATAATCAACCAACAACACCCCTAGATCACTGGCCCTTTCGGCGACAGACCGCAAAGCGGCCTGAAGTCTCACCCGAAGTGACTCTAATGGGTTGGCCAAGGACTCAAGCGTCTTGGACCAGGTTCTGTGGAGATCCCACTGGTGGCTCGTAGCTCTCCTAGCTGCGAGGTCTCTCTGCTGCGCGTCACGCGATCTCCTGCTCGCGTCGCACAATTTCCTCGCCTCGCAGCTCTTCTAGCCGCAGGATATTCCTTTATACCGCCGCGCGATACTTTCCTGCGGTGCGCACTTTCTCAGACCCGCGATATCTCCAACCTCATCGCATCGCCGTGCACGGTGCGACACGTAGTTCCTGCCCAACGCTAAGTCCTTCACCTGCGGTATCACGCACCGTAGCTCCTCTGCCGGTGCGGTATCACCTCTCTGTGATATCCTACCTCCATGGTTTAGTGCACTTAGCGTTGCTCGTGTCGACGTGCAAGACTTAACATACAAGGCTATTCGATACTGCAATAGAGACTGTTTTACGCAAAGCATAAATGAGCCATATACATCATGCCAAAGACTTTAACTTCTATTTACCCTTCTATATTGCTGTGAACTGATTAACACATTCATTCATTAAACTGTAAACAAAGTCCATAAACAGACTGAAAAATGCATAGTAAACATAACACATAAACCAATCGCATAACACTGATTTTAACGTGGTTCACCTCCAAGATGGAAGTTACGTCCACAGAACTATGTTTTATTATAGCTCAGGGGAAGGTAAAACACAGTTCTGCTGCACCGCATATGTAGCTTGATATCTTCTCTCTTAGATCTCTTTTCTCTTCTATATTGCTCTCCTACAATGTACTCTTCCCTCTCTGTCAATCCCTGCGGATCTTTACATACATATTCTATAAGCCAGCTACTAGTTACCGTAATATTGCTACCGCTAATAACAGAACCAGAGCTAGGATTTTACAACAGTCTAATAGTCTGCAAAAAACTACTAACGACTGAATGAACCAACTACTTAACTAACAAAATGACTAGCTAGCTCTTCAACCCACCAACCCTTTTACAATACAAAATATATTCTTATATAGGCAGCCCGAAGGTCTTGCCATTACAACACTGTGGGCATGTCCCAACAGTAACCCAAAACCTAACTAGTGATAGTCAGCCATATCTGTACTTGAGGTAGCCGCTTTTCGTCACACCACAGCTCTCTACAGTCTTCCATGCTTCCCGGCACTGATCATGGGTACTATGCACCGCTTCGCTTTTCTGTCCTTCACCTTCAATGCTTCAGCCTCGTTGCTCTTTCTCCTTTATGAGGGTCGCTGAGCCCTCCTGTCTTCTGTCGCTGCCTTCAATGCAGTGGTTGAGCTCTCTCTTCTCGGCCGCTCAGGTACCATTGCCTTCTTGACTTTTCTATCTTAAAAGTCATGGTTTCCGGCTCTGCTCTCCAGCTGGAAACGTGCTACAGCGTCGTAGATCTGCCTTAACTTCTTTCCGCCAAAACTTATCTTTCCACCAAAAATAGCAGCTTCTTCTGTAGCTGCGGGACCCTGCTCCAACAAGAGCTTAGTGGTTTTCCTGGATGATGTTGCGGATGCAGAGTCCGTAGTATATCCGATGCCTTCCCATAGTGATTTTCGATGTCGACACAAGGTTAGTTGCCTAGCCTACTTATGATTGTTTAAGTGCTTTTAACCGTTTCGATGGTTTTTCTTCCAATCTTTCAAGCCAGTTCTTGATAAGCCATCCGAAGCTTCCGCGACCACTAGCAACTTCATATCTGATGCGAATTTGGCGCTTTTGTTTTCTCATCTGAAAATTCTCTTTACCCGTGTTCAAGTCTATAAAATCCTGTCAAAGGATTTATACGGTCATTGTTCACCATATTGGTCGCCACCTGGAGCTGTCACTGCCTAAGCGAATTGCTTACCAGTGGGGGTCACGCTCATCCAGGTCATCCTAGATTTTCCAGGTAGGATCTTATGTCTTGGCCTGTTACTCAATGTTTCTTAGCATGGTTTGGTAGGGTTAGGTCATTTTTCTTTTCCATAGAAGGGGGGGGGATATTTGAATGTTGCGTTGGTTTTTCATTTTTATGTGGGGTTTTTCCTTTGTGCAATTAAGTTGTGGTTTTCGTTTCTTTCACCTTCCTTGGTTTTCCTTACCCGCAGTCTGCCATGATTTTCTCTCTGACATTCGTTGGAAGAAAGAAGGGAGGGTGCAAACGAGCATTTCTCCTTCTGCACCGCTCCCTCATCTCCTCCACCATATTATGGCAAATGCGTAGTCATTGGTTGAGCACATTAGGGTTTTTCATGGGACGTCGGGAAGAGATTCTTTGCTGTGGACGAGGACCCAGTTGGTTCATTAGAGGGGTTAGCAGTCCAACATTTTTCAGGGTTTTTCCCGTTGTTAGTATTGATTCCTATGGATGTAATGCCATAGTAAAACCTTAGGGCTTGCGCAATGAAATTTTCGCCCGTATTTTGTGTCCGAACCACCTTGAAATATTTATGGTTTATATCCTCATATACAGAAAGCATTTTTTTTAGGTGGAAGCAAGGATGGTTAACATGCATTATGACGATTTAGTAAATGTTTTGGTTAACATCAGTTGTTGGTTTCAGTATATAGTTTGTCATTTATACGTGTGAATAGACTAAATTTAACTTATTTTTGTATGATCAACATAGGCTCATCATCCACATAGCAGAATGCCTTGGAAACAGAAAAAGAAGGTGCAAACAGCAGATGAAGAACCGAAAGTATAGGTCATAACCCAGGTCGAGGTTATCTATGAGGATATCAAAGCCATCATAGGTGTTGATCCTGAATACAAATGGGGGGAAATATACATAATGATCTCCAATCAGAGTGTTCCAGATGTCGGATTGGAGGATTTACCTATATATGCTAATATTGAAAGATCAGCAATCATGAAGGTGGCCACATGACCAGAGTTTTTCCCTTGTTCAGAGGTAATAGGATGGATCCTTCCTAAGGCAGATGTGACAATAATGATCTTGGCTGATACTAAAGGGTAGGGTTATGCGGCCTATAGCCCAGCTTATGTAGACATGGCATACAATATGCCGACCCCATAACTATTTGACTAAAGGATGGTTGAAAGACCTTGATCTAGATGTTGTGGAAACCATCAAGAGGATGATGACCCCAGGAAATAATTTTCATACAAGGCCTTCCGTGGAGTATGAAACTGCAAGCCTTCTGGGGAGTATGAAATAATTTAAAAATAGGTTGGGTACCAGTAATCTTTTTTGTGGCCACTCAAGGCACCATCTTCAACTGGGAAAACATAGTGTCTAACATTTTGTCTACCTGCATAAGTGCAGCACTGGGAGGAGTCTCACAGAAGAAATATGAGTTCTATATGAGCTCAGTTTTGATTGATTGTATTTTATGCACACAACCATTCCCAGCTCAGAAGTGGCAATGGGATAAGGACAAGTCTCCTGTATATGCTGCATATTAGTTGTTGTGGGCACACAAGTATTTCAGTCATTACAACAGTATTTACGAAGGTCTCATCATATTGTTGTAGAGTTTGATTTTCCTTGCTGAGTGTGATTGCATGTCAGAAGAGGCTTTGAAGGTAGTGCAAGATAATGGAAATTATTACTTGACTGAGGAGGGTTCGTATTTGAGGATGTTTGGCATATTGAGGGATCCTTCTCTTCTGCCAAAGTACACTACAAATTATGTTATTCATAAGGAGGTAGTAAGACAGCTATACATTGATGGAGTTGGTCACTTTCTATTCAAACAAAAGAAGGCTGTGTACTTTTCGGTCCCAATTTATATAGGGAGTTACAAGTTCTCCAAAGTAAAGAGTGCAGCATAATTTTTTAAAGAGCTAGAATATTTTCACTTTGGCGAGATGAGTTTTCATAGAAATGACTCCGAAAATAAGGTGGCTGATTATTGTACTGCAGCAGGGGTGCATTTCAAGTACACAAAATTTTGGGATTAAGATGAAGAAATTTTCTGAAATGATTGAAATATGACAGCTTTGAGAAGGAGGTTTAAGCAAAAGATAACTACAGTTGGTGGAAAGGGAAAGGTTATTGAGCAACAGAAGAGGCAAGAAGAGGAGGCTGCCAATAAAATACAAGAGGAGGCACTCATTATAGCCAAAGAAGAAGAACAACGGTTGGTTGCAGAAGAAGAAGAAAAAAGAAAAGCAACAGAAAAAGTGAGAAAAGAGCAGAAGAAGAAGAAATTGCAAAGATAAATGAAGAAGAAGAAGCTCAGAAAAAGCAGAAAGAGAATGAGAGGTTAAGGTTAGAGGAAACTGATAAAGAAAAGGAGCATGCAAAGAAAGTGGCTGAGGATATTTTCCAAAAGGAGCAAGAGGAATAGGATTATGCAAACCAGGAGCAAACTCAGTCTTATGATGATCCGGTAGAATCCTTTGTTCCATCCAGTAGCATAGCAGGAGGAAATCTAGTTTCAGCATCAGGGATTGAATTAATCCCTTTTATTCCAACAGATGCAGAAGAGGTGGCTGATCTGAATACCATCTTCTACAACAAAGCTAAAAAGAGAATTATTAGGAGAACGGAAAAGAAAGTGAACACTGGAGGAAATAAGGGAGTTATGGTGACTAAGAAGATAGTTGTTCATGGGACTAATAAAGATCAGAGACTAATGGCAAAGGCAGGAGTAGCCACATCCCTAGCTACTGAAAACAATGTTGATAAAATAATGACGGAGTTGGAACAATCTAAGAAGAAGA
This sequence comes from Pseudotsuga menziesii, assembly GCA_001517045.1. Classification (NCBI taxonomy): domain Eukaryota; kingdom Viridiplantae; phylum Streptophyta; class Pinopsida; order Pinales; family Pinaceae; genus Pseudotsuga; species Pseudotsuga menziesii. The sequence goes on along the minus strand of LPNX010998237.1, from coordinate 1,093,098 downwards.
TTGCCCAAATGAAAGAAACCCTAAAAGGGAAATAGACGAAGGTCAAAGTTTGATGCGAAAGTATGAAGGCATGCTTAGTACGATTGAGGAGTCCAAGGTAGAATGCCAAACTTTACAGTTCAACAAGGAGGCTTTAGTATTATCAGTGAACATCATTGAAGGAGAGAAGAAAGACCTAGAGAAGCAGATCATGGAAGCAGTTCAAAAAGGGGATACAACAAACAAAAGAATAGAGGAGTTGGAATCCCATAACCTTTTACTTAAAGAACAATTTCAAGTAGCGGAGGAGAAACATATGGACATCACTCCATTCAGAAATTTATCCTCGATGTTACAAAAGGAGAATAATCAGGTCTTGCTGAATCTTGCAGAGGAAATGTATAAGGTGAAACAAATAGACGACATATTGAAAGAAATAAAACTCATCTCAACACAATTCCAGAGAAGATTATTAGATGTGGTAGAGTTGGTAAAAAATCAATTAGCATGGGTAGAAACCCATTCAAACTTTCCAGTTGACATGCCTCAGAAATCAGTAGGAGGTCTTAAAATGGAGATAGCCATACTAAATTTTGGTTGTAAAACTGCAGTTAGTTTAAACATTGCTATTGAAAAGACTATTGAAAATGCACGGATTTTTACAAAGGTATACAGCTAGTGCACAAACAATGTATGATTCTAACGGACACCCCGGATCAAGTTTTCCCGATCAGGGGAGAACATCTGTAGAATTTGCAGGAGAGGCTGCAAAAGGGAGAGGAAAGCCTAGCAAAACTCAAAGTTGTCAGTGAAAAAGACATCGAGACCTGGATTATACAAGAATCGGGTCACTAACTTAACTTAGAAGAATCTGAGTCGGAGCACTCCCAAGATGAAGGAAATCGAATCCCAGCTGTCCAAACATGAGGTAGCAGTTCACGTATTGGAACCTGCAGAGTACAAAGTCATAAGTGAACAGGCACAAGTGTGGGGTGTTTTTATCAAGACACAAATTGGGCCCACTTAGTTGGCTTATTCACAAATTGAAAATTATGTAATATTTTGTATTTATCCTTTTTTTCTAAGTGCATGCACTAGAAGACAAATTTTTGTAAAGGAAAAGTCGAGGGAGCCCAAAAGGCTAGGGGGAAACTCAAGAGCTTTTTTTGTTCGTACAAATAGAGGTGAAATAGATGTTAGAAGAGACCTTTTTCATGTTATCTTTCTGAAAAGTTATTGTAAGAAGAACTACTTCCTTTTATAATAGAGAATTCATATTTTCTGCTAGAGAAGGCACCGTGAAGTCTCAAATACATATTGTAGATTGGTTGAATGTGGAATTACTTCTATTTCATCTTTTCCTACGAACTGTGAGATCATTCTAACTTACAAATTATTTCAATGTTATGAATGAGTTCCTGTTTATTTTGTGAAATTTACACAGTATATTGAGTAATGAATGTTTTAACTAACAATGAGATATCTCTTTGTTTGTCTTTCTACTTACATTCATGTATTCTGAATTATGAACAGCTATCTTTAATATTCTAAATGCATGTTTTAGAGCACATTACTCATCATTGATTACAATATTTCTCCCTTGGGATAGGTTAGATATAATTAGTTAGCATTAGCATAAGTTGTTCTTTGTTTATGATTTAGAAGCGAAAAAGGTAAGACGAGATGTAAGAACCTACGCATCACATTGTGAGATCTTCGCTTTCTCTATCAATTGCACTTAGTTAGGAACTTGCATATCATACATAAACATAAAACTAAAAAATACACTTACATGGTGGACCGGGCCGCAATCGGTAAAACAAGCTTTAACCATTACTTGACGTACGGTATCCGGACCGTAAACCGGATGAATTCCCCATACCAAACAATAATGAGCTATTGGGAACGCTTATTGGGGAGAATCCCTACTGTTGTTACCTAGGATTTTTCCAGGCCTCAACAGAAGGGCCACACAAGCTAAGTAGAAAAAATATTCAAGAGGCCATACACATTCTCCATGACACTCATGCATTAGTGTCGAATTCTTGTTGGAGAATCTCCTCATTGGAAGATCCATCCTTCCTTGATATCATGGAGCAAATTTAGAGAGCAATGAGCATCATCAAAGGTAACTTGTTTTTTTTTTTTTGAAAGGAATGATTTAATTGAGATTGTTAATGTATTACATGGGGATTACTTGAAGAATAATGAGGATATTCATAAGCTCAAAATTCAAAATGAGAAACTTCTTGAGTGGTTACAAGATACTTGTTGTTCCGCTTATGTTTCAGATTGTCATATGGTAGATTGCTTGGAGGATTCTCATGACATGATGGATCATGAGAAGCATGGAGATTTGCAGGTGCTTGATGTATTTGAAGATGAGATTTATGAATCCAAGCACTTGTTGTGCTGGAAGAGAAACTTGTGTTTCCTCTTCATGATGGTTATGCACTTTTTGAAGAAGTACACAATTCCACTACTTTGGAACCAATCTATGAGGGACGTTTCACACTTTTGAGGGAGGTGCATGATAATACCCCTATGGATACTTAACATGTTCAAAATTTCACACTTTCTGATCATTTGGGTGTTTTGGTTCATTCTCCTACATCCTACCCTTCCATATCTTTCAGCATACATCCAAAAAAAAATTGGGTGGAGGGTTTCTTTTTATTGGTGCCATATGAGGAGTATGTGTTAAGAACCAGTGTCAACCCCCCTCTTTATTTTGTTAGTATATTTTGCTGGGTGCATATGCTTTGTAAGTCGTCCCATTAGTATGTTGTATTATCCCACATTCATGGGGAGTAAGTAATAGTTGTTAAGTCATCCAATTAATATGTTGCATTATCCAACATTCATGGGGATTAATATTTGTTTAGATTAGACTTAGTATATAAGTATGTGTTGAGGCTAATAAAAGCATTGAAGAGTTATTTTGTATTGAGCTTTCTCAAAGGAGGTTACCCCCTCAAAGTGGCCCACAATCAATAAAATCTCTTTTGTGCTCCAATATTTCTATTATATCGTGCATTTTGATTGTTATTGCAGGAGGTTCTCCACATCTGGTATCAGAGCACTTTCTTGGGCTCATTGGGTGGAATTTCTAGGAAAAAAAAATTATGCTGTGCTTCCTGGAACTGTGAGCTTAACAGTTGTTCTTCTTCTTGCAGTGATATTATTCATTCAGATCAGGGATTAAACCCTATCCACTTAACTATGGGAAGTACTTGGGCATAGCCCTAAAACTCATTATGAGGAGTACCATGGGAACCCTGAAGTAGCTGGCTATTGAGAGGGCCTGCCAAGTGAAAGGGGCAACGACCCCCACCAGATTGACTAGATTCTCATCCATAAGTAGAACCAAAGAGTTGTCATTTTTGGCCAAGCGGTTAGCAATTTTACTTGTGCCATGAAATGAGGGGTACTGCCCCAATACTCAAGCCTGAGACAGCCTTGGTGGCCGAGTGACTAGCCTTGATGGCCGAGTGACTACCTTTGAACCATTAGGAAGCCGAATATACCTAGGGTCCATATCTAATTACAGTTGATAACGTGCAACATTTCATAATTGTCACAGATCATTTACTCCATTTCCTGTTGATAAAGCACAACTTTCTAGCACCGTCACAGATCATTTCTTCAGGGAAAAAAAGGGTATAAATTTCTATTTTTTAGCCATATCTTCCTTGATTTAGCTTTGTTTCCCTTGAAACTTCACTGTAACCCCCGTAATACCATTTTACATATTCCTTCATTGAGCACCCTATCCCCAATTTCACTTCCTGAAGGCCGAAATTCCACATTTGTCAATTTGTAGGGTTTGTCATAACTTTTTTGATTCTCACCCAATCACCTTCAAATTTTTCCACGGTGTTCATTTTGCATTTCTTCTTCAGTGTCCCTCTCTGAAAATTTTTCCAATTCCTTCATCCCACTTCTGAAATTCACATTTTCTGCTTCTTGTACCTAAGAAAGTGTCAACCCCATAAAACCCCAATTACCCCCCGAAATTTTTCCCAAATAAAAAATTTCATTTTCTAAAGCCCTCTTCATTTTTGTTTTTCTACCCATTACCTAAGAGATAAAAATAAATAAAAAAACTGTTTATGGTTGTCACCCGCGCCGGAGAAAATAAACAAATGGAAGAAGAACTTGTTGCCATCAAGTCCAAACTCGAGGATCTAGATCAAAAAGTTATTTGCCTCCATCTTCAGCATTCACCCATGATCAACTGCCTCCATCCTGAGTCTTCTGCAGACACTAGGTTCTCGTCGTCTAGCAACTTCCATGGGCCAAAGCTGGATTTTCCTCGCTTCAATGGTGATGATCCGACAGGATGGATTTATAGGGCAGAACAATATTTCAATCTACATAACACTTTTGATGTCAATAAAGTCCCACTTACATCCTTTCATTTGGAACATGAAGCACTTCAATGGTTCTGTTGGTACATCAAGGCTCATGCAGAGCCAAACTAGACAGATTTTTCCCAACTCCTTTTGCAGTGATTTGGCCCTGGTGCTTTTGATGACTTCACAGGGGCACTCACCAAACTTCGCCAAACTGGCACTATGAGGGAGTATCAGACAGAATTTGAGAAACTAGCAAATCACACCGAGGGATTTCCTGATGCATTCTACCTGAGTTGTTTTATCAATGGTCTGAAGGATTCCATACGATCTGAGGTTAAAATGTTCTGCACCAACACAATGATGGAATCCCTAGGGTTGGATAAGATAGCAGAGGACAAGATCAGGGTTCAACAATGCTCCAAATCCAGTCTTGTTCCATTCAGACCTATGGTTCCCCAACGAACCCAAAATCCTCCAGCTCCTAGAACCACTCCTATCAAGTATTTGTCTGAAGCAGAGATGTGGGAACACCGAGAAAAAGAGATTTGTTATAATTGTGATGAGAAATTCACCCGGGGACATAGATGTGTTGAGCAAACTCTCTATCTCTTGGATGTGGATTCTCCACCCGCACCTGAAATTTTTTATGATGCTCAGGATCTAGTAGATGATGATGGTGACATTCAACAACTTCCTATTCCAGACGACCAACCAGAGATATCTCTTCATGCCTCACCTGAAGTCACCACCCCACAAACCATGCGGGTTAGAGGGTTCTTAAAAAAACTCCCTCTTATAATACTCATTGATTCTGGTAGCACTCACAACTTCATTAACCCGAGGATCACCAAAGAGGCTGATTGTTTCATCCATCCTTGCTCCATCTTTGAATTCATGATTGCCAATGGGGGCACCTTACCTTGAAAAGTTAGTGGGATTGCCACCTTCCCGACCTAAGGACCACTGCTCCTTCCTGGAAGCATCCCTCCCAACATCAGGCCCTATCTCTACCCATTCCACCACAAGACAGAAATTGAGATGCTTGTTCGTGACTTACTAAAGAAGGGTGTTATTCACCCTAGCACTAATTCCTTCTCTTCACCGGTCCTTCTAGTCCGGAAAAAAGATGGGTCATGGCACCTTTGCATCGACTATCGATCACTTAATCATATCACAATCAAGGATAAGCTTCCAATTCCCGTTGTTGATGAGCTTCTGGATGAGCTCCATTATGCTCATTTTTTCTCCAAGTTGGATCTTCGTTCTGGGTATCACCAAATTCGGGTCCATGCGGATGATATCCCTAAAATAGCTTTCCGCACACATGATGGCCATTATGAATTTTTGTTCATGCCATTTGGCCTCACAAATTCCCCTTCCATGTTCCAGGCATTGATGAATAGAATATTTTGGCCCTACTTGCGAAACTTCATTCTGGTCTTCTTTGATGATATCTCATCCAGGGATGATTTTAGGGGCGAATTTTAGCCCAGTGGGCTATTTTTCCATGTTTTTCTCCCAAAAAAGATTCGCCATTTTGCATTTTTTGAAGCCCGGTTTCGCCCAATTTTGATGGGGTAAAATTTTTTCACCCTAAAAATCGCCAAATTATTATATAAACGATATAAAATCCTTGGAAATTAAAATATTTTTTGAAAAATATCGCCAATCATTTTATAGTTGTCGTTTTAAGAATTGGTAATATTCGCCAACATTTATACATTTTTAAATAAGTATGGTTCCTTAAAATCATCCCTGATCTCATCTATAGTAAAACCTGGGCTGAGCATCTTCAACATCTGGATCTTGTACTGCAACTTTTCTGTGATCATCATCTCTATGCCAAACAATCTAAATGTGTTTTGGGGTAGAAGGAAGTAGAGTATCTCGGGCATATTGTTTCAGCACATGGGGTTCGTGTCAATCCTGCCAAAATCGATGCCATGAAAAATTGGCCACATCCTCAGACCTTGAAGAGCCTTCATGGGTTTTTGGGACTTACTGGCTATTACCGCAAGTTTGTTAAGGAGTATGGGAATATTTCAGCTCCATTAACAACTCTACTGAAAAAGGATGCTTTTGCATGGACACCTGCTATTGAGTGTGCATTTGAGAAACTAAAACAAGTTGTGTACCGCACCTGTTCTAGCTATGCCTGATTTTTCCAAGCCCTTCACTATTGAGAGTGATGCTTGTGACAATGGAATTGGTGTTGTCCTCCTCCAAGACAAACATCCCATTGCGTTCACCAGCAAATCCATGTCTGGTAAGAATTTATCCGCCTCTACATATGAGAAGGAAATGGTGTCTATTTTGAATGTCGTATAGAAGTGGCATCCATACCTCTTAGGGAATCATTTTTGCATCAAGACTAATCACCAGAGTCTGAAATATTTCCTAAAACAATGAGTCTCATCCCCAACACAACAAAAATGGGTTAGCAAACTCATGGGTTATGACTACGAGATCACTTACAGGAATGGTAAGGACAATCTTGTGGTGGATGCTCTTTCCCACACATTTGATGACCATGCTTCTCTTTCAGCTATTTCTATGCCTATTCCAAATTGGTTACAATCTGTTCAGCAAGGCTATGTCAATGACTCTTCCTTATCTCAAATCAATCAACAGTTGGTCAGTAATCCTTCTCCTGTACCGCATTACTCTTGGGCTGGTTCTTCTCTGAGATACAAGGGTCGTTTGGTGCTTCCCCAGAGCACAGGTCTTCACCAAGCTATCTTCTATGAACTCCATACTTCTCCAGTAGTAGAGTACTCTAGGTTCCTCAAAACGTATGAGCGGGCCCAATGTAACTTCTTTTGGAAGGGAATGAAATGGGAAATTCAACAGATGGTTGCTAAATGTGATACTTTCCAGTGCCACCAGGGTGAAACTACACTCCTCCCCGGCTTGCTCGAATCCTTGCCCATCCCTACAAGGATTTGGACAAATATTTTGATGGATTTCATAGACGGGCTCCCTAAATCTGGAGGGAAGACCATAATCTTGGTTGTGATTGATCATCTCTCCAAATATAGTCATTTTTGTGCTCTAAGCCATCCATATACTACCTCCTCAGTTGCACAAATTTTCATGGACCAGATATTCTGTCTTCATGGCATCCCTTCTTCCATTGTCTCAAACCGCGACGCAACTTTCAAAAGTCATTTTTGGACCGAACTCTTTCGCCTCACTGACACCAAATTGAAAATGAGTTAAGAATATCACCCACAAATAGATGGTCAAACTGAAGTCACCAACAAATGCTTGGAAACTTATCTTCGTTGCTTCACCTCTGAACAGAAACATCAATGGGAAAAGTGGCCCCCTTTCACTGAATGGTGGTACAATACTTCCTACCATACGACATCTAAAATGACTCCATATGAAGCTGTTTATGGGCAGCCACCCCTTGTTCTCCTTCCATACACACCCCATAGTTCACCAGTTTAGGTAGTTGACATGGTTCTTCGAAACAGTGATCAGATTCTCCACATTTTGCAAGAGAATATTCACATGGCAAGAAATCGCATGAAGTAGCAAGCCGATCAACACCAGCCTGAGTGCACCTTTCAAGTCGGTGATATGGTTTTTCTTCGTCTGCAGCCTTATAAGGAATCCTCCCTGAAACTCAAAGGGCATCAGAAGCTGGCTCCAAAGTTCTATGGGCCATATAAAGTTCTTCAGAAGATTGGTTCTATTGCTTATAAATTGGAACTTCCTCCTTCTTCTCGCATTCACCCAATCTTTCATGTCTCTTGTCTCAAGAAAGTGATTGGCAGCAACATCAGAGCACAAAATATTTTACCAGATATGGATACAGAAGGATCCATTATTTTGGAACCGAAGGCCATCCTCAATAAGTGCACTCATCAGCTTCGCTCTCGGGCCATAATAGAGGTCTTAATTCAGTGGCACGACATGCAACCAGAGGATGCTACATGGGAACCACTCCTTCAAATTTAGCAATGATTTCCACATCTAAAGATTTGAGGACAAATCTTTTTCTAAGAGGGAGGGGATGTTAAGAACCCGTGTCAACCCCCCTCTTTATTTTGTTAGTATATTTTGTCAGACGCATATGCTTTGTAAGTCGTCCCATTAGTATGTTGTATTATCCCACATTCATGGGGAGTAATAGTTGTTTATATTAGACTTAGTATATAAGTATGTGTTGAGGCTAATGAAAGCATCAAAGAGTTATTTTGTATTGATATTGCTCAAAGGAGGTTGCCCCCTCGAAGTGGCCCACGATCAATAAAATCTCTTTTGTGCTCCAATATTTCTGTTATATCATGCATTTTGATTGTTATTGCAAGAGGTTCTCCATAGTATGAGACTCCTACACTACATGATGATCCTATTATGAGTTCCAAAAATTCTTTTTTGTAGAATAAGTATCCATTTATCTCATTTGATGATTTTCTCATACATGGATGCACCTATGACGTTCACTTGAGTCACTTGAAGACTCATGGTTCTCCTTTCTCCTTGCTTAGTTCATGTGATGTTAAAAGAAATTCACCCAATACTTGGGTGAAGAAATATATGATTTGAGCACAATCTTATTGGCAGCAACATCCTTTGTTATTTCTTGATGATACACATATTCATGGATTCATATATCATACTCATCCTTCTTCTTGCTCACTATGTAATCCTCTTGGTGGGAGAATTTCTTCGCCCAATGTTTGGGTAAAAGAACACATGGTAAAACTTTATGACACCCACCACACTTGCTCAGAAAAGCATTGTTGGACATGGGACCCTTAGCTATGCCATTGGATCATATCGAATTGATTATTTGGTTCTTGTGTACATTTGTCACAAGATGGTATACTTGCTTGGATGAGCCACATTGATACTCATGCCTATTTTTGTGATGGCATGTTGTTGTATCCCCCTATGTTTCAAGATGATCTTGTTGTATTCCATGATGACATATATTTGTATCATGATATATATATGATCTATCGAAGAATGCACAATAGAACTTGGGATCCTGGCATCTCTCCCCATGATGTATTTCTTTGTGCCACTCTCTTTTATAGTATGTGTATTATGGATTATTTTGCATCCCACAGTTTGTATATTTGCTTGTATTAGCACTACTCATTGATAGAGTGTGCAAGCATTGGAACCTTGGAATCTCCCACCTTGATGAAAACTTTTGTGTTACTTTGCTCATTGATGGAATACGCCAGTTATGGATCCTAGCATTCCACACTTGGTTGAAATAATTTGGAGGGATACCTTGTTCATGATAGAAATGTGCAAGCATTGGTACATGGGAATCCCACATTATGATGTATTCACACTATGTATTGATGGGGTGCACAAGTGTTGGGACCCTAGCATCCCATGCTTTCTATATTTTTTCTTGATGACATTGTGTGCTAGGAGAGTGCGCAAGCAGTGGGACCTAGGCATTGTTGATTGTTGGCAGCTCATTGGGGGCACATTTTGTTTGGTTGAACTGAGGAAACAGACCTCTTATTTTCTCCATGGGTCCATTTTTGCAGCACATTGGGAGAGTTTCCTTTATAGCAGACATTATTTTGGATGGGCTCATGTTTTTATGGAAAGGTGCTATGATGACTCCCATGTGACTACTGTGCATTGCATAAGAGAATATATATTGCACCTTTCATTCTTAAGAATCACTTGGGATCCTGGCATATGTACTTAGACTTTACTAGATACATGGTAATAATGATAGTGGAGCAGATGGAACTATTATTTGAGTGGACGATTCTCAAGGTATAGATGGGGATTTCAAGATGCAGATGGATAACACACTTTATATGTTCATTCATTGGTGAGGAATATGGGTGATATCATTCTCCTACTGACTGATGATGAGTCTCCATGATAGTTGGTTTGCAGGTGTAAGAATTAGTGCATCACTTCCTTTAGTTGATGTATGTAAGTATGGCCCATGTTGTAGTTGGATGTGGTGGTGGAAGGCATTGATTATGTGATGGTATTTCCGTATGGTTTCTTCATTGCCTGATGACAAGCAAATTTGGTTGGGGAGGATTATCATGCCCCCATATTTTTCATGGTTTAAAAATTCCTAAGTCACCTTAGAAATATTTGTTAGAATATTATAAACCCACTACATACTTAGGATAAAAATAATTAATCGTTCTTGGTTAATTTCCTATATTCTAGACTAGGTAGTTGGCCCCCACTTGCACCACTTGATCAATACTTTCCATATATACCCCCAGAGAGCCTTTATACTAATTCTAGTTAGATTCTTCTAAATTTATTGACTCTCTAGAATGAAAACTGTGCCTTACTATCTTTTCTTCCTTAATACAACTTTATGGTGTTTTTCAGTGGATAAGGGAAAGCTAGTCAAACTCAGAAACTGGTGTCTTCTGTGAAAAAATCATCCTCCATGATTTTCTCTCCAGATTCCATGATTACCAATATTTTAAATCACTCATCATCCCTCACTCATGCTTTATTCAATTCGTGAGCTCTTTGACATATTTGGAAATTTCTATAGTCACCTAAGGGGGTTTATCATATTTAGTAAGCCTGATCTATGATCTAGCATGAGTTGTCTTTTAACAACTCTATTTTCCTTTATAAGGATGTATTAGCAATGTAATATTCATCATTCATGCATCAATCAAATAATTGATCAATAGTCAATTATTGTTATTCACTTCTCTTGTGTTCAGTCTCATTATTCTTCTCTCTATTTTTCTTGTGCATACTTGTGAGAAATATCTTGTAGCTATATCTTTATCCTATTTTTCCACATGCTATCAAAGCCTCAATTTCTACATGGTATTAGAGAAAAAGGTTTCTCAGTCTATCATATCTCTCCAGTTGTCATGTTCTGCAGAGTTAATGATCTATTAGTACTCTACATTATAGTGCATCCAACATCCTGTCCCTCTCTAAAGAAGAGCTTGAATTAAGATTACAAGTATTTCTCCTAGTTTATATTTGTTCAGGTTGCAGAGAGCATCTCCAGGAGCACAAGAACAAATAAGCATGGATTCCTCTTTAGATATGATCATGAATCCCTTCAACTATCATGAACGGAAGGCCATCATTAGCATTATGTTGCATAGTAAGGGATTCTATAGAGTTTCTTTGGATTTAGAGAATGAGCCCAATGTTATTGTTGAGAAAGCTAAGTGGTAGAATAGGTTGGATGAAGCCTATGGAATGCTTTGTTTCTCAATTTCTCCCAATCTTCTTTTTCATCTTGATGATTTGACCATTCCAAACTAAGTATGGATGAAACTTGAGTCTCTCTTTGGATTAGAAGATGAGATAAGAGTGCATCAATTGGAGAATGCGTTATTCTCAATGAGTCCAAGTTGTTTCGAATCCATTAAATGGTTCTTCACCATATTGAAGTTACTTGTTATATTTCTTAAGCAATGTGGGATTGATAAGAAGGAATATCAATTTATTATTTCCATCCTATCAAAATTGGGTCCTGAATACTCAATTTTTGTGTCAGCTTTTGATGCTACTAGGCTTGCTATTTCGAATACAAAAATGCCTTCTTTGAGTACATTCTTTGATTCACCGAGAAAAGAGCAAGATAAATTGATACATATGGGAGCTCTTAGGATATCCAAGGGCAAGGATCATGCTCTTATAGTTCAAGGAAGTAAGAATGAAAAGTCAAAAGAGAATCAAATAGTGAAAGAGAAGAAGCCAAAGTCAGATAATGAAGATGAAATATTGAATCCTTCTTATGAAGTTTCAATGAAGAAAGTCAAGAAGAAATGGAGCACATCCAAGTGTATTATTGCAGCAAGGGTTTTCATTCTTGAAAATAAATGTTTCAATAAGAAGATTGTCATCATGCCTCATTTGCTTGATAAGCATAACATTGATGTACTAGATGAACTAGATAAGCCTGATGAATCCTCAAAACATTGTCACAGTGCGTAGTCCCAAGGTAATATCAACCATGCCTTGAGTGCCAGAGTTAAATCCCTTTCTCAAATATTTGATATAGATTCATTTTCTGATATATCAGAATAAAAAATCTCAGTGTATTTATTGGATAAATCACCTATCAGTCCACTAGATTCAGCTCCCAAAGATTGTGTTTTTTCACTAGATCCTGACTTGTCTTTAACCAGCTCTTTCTAACTCCATTCAAATAACTATGAATGTGATTTAGAAGAAAGTTTGCAAGCTTGTATGCATGCTATGACTATTGGGATATTATAAAACCACTCCATACTTAGGATACAAATATTTAATCATTATTGATTAATTTCCTACATACTAGCCTAGATAGTTGGCATTCACTTGCACCACTTAGTCAACACTTACCATATATAACCCAGGAGCACCTTTTTTCTAATTCTAGTTAGATCCTGCCCACCTTATTGATTGATAGAATTAGTAACTAGGCCTTCCTGCTAATTTTGTCTTTATCATTCTTTATTCCTACCTTTCAGAGGACAAGGTAAAGCTAGTCAACTAGGAAACTGTTATCTTTTGTTTCCAACCCATCCTCCATGGTTTTCTCTCCATATTATGGGATTAGCATGTTTTTCCATCACTCATGACAATTCACTCATGCTTTAGCTAATTCATGAGGTCCTTAACAGAGTTGGAAAGTGGTTTATCCACCTATGGGGTTTTATCATATTTAGTAAGCCCGATTTATGAGATAGCATGAGTTCTCTTCTAGCAACTCAATTTTCATTTATAAGGATGTATTACTAATGTAATAATCAATCAATTCATTGAGCCTATTTTCTAACCAACACAAATTAGCATGATTAGTTTCTAATTGTAGGAATATTGAAAAAATAATAGTTCTCCATATTTAACTCAAGATGATGTTTAATGGACCTTGACATATCTTGGTATCACACACATTGCATACTTTACCAAGTTTCAATATACTTGTTCTTTTGTCCATACTGTCGCATTTGATGTTGGTCATTTTTCCTCCTTGATATTTGCAATTACTTGGTGCTATTTGTCCTCCGTCGACATTTGTTCTTGTTTCAAATAGCCATACCCATGGAGGAAACCACCTTATGAGTGTACATAACTAGCTTTGTCCTTTGCAACTTTATTCTTCCCTTGGCTTGACCCATTCCCTTGGAATGTAGGTGCACGCCCTTGCTTTCAATCAAAATGAAAAAGACAAAAACAACCAAAAAAACACAAAAAACCAAAAAGGGGAAGAGAATATCTATTTGTATTCCACCATGAAAGAGAAACAACAACAATCAATCCTTGTCACCCTTAAATACAACAACCATTTTTTTAGTCACAATCACTCAGGCTTATAGATTTTACCCTAGGAATTTGTACCATGATTATGAGTTTTGATCCTTCAATGGTTTATCTTTCTTGTCACTATGGAGCATTCATCAAAGCATCAAGCATTGATGAATTTCATTGGTCTCTGATTTCTTGAGTCTTATGTTGCCTAGGTTCATTATGAGCTATTTTGTATGTCCAAGGGAAGTTTTTCTACATACACTATGTCATCCATTCCTTGAATATCCTTGACCAATCATTTCAACATTCCTTGTGCCAATATATAGTAGTGGATCTTCTCAACTCTAGTCCTAACAAGTCATATCAAAATTTTGATTTTTGTTTATGTCGGTTGATGTGGGATGTCTTAATGCCCTTCTTTCGACGAACCTCTTCCTATCAATGCCAAATCATTTTCTAGAAACTTGGGCTAGGAGACCTAACAATACCTTGGAATTGAAGGTCATTAGTGACATATATCCTTGCAAATGACAACGGGTAGACTGCACCAATGACCCCTGATTGTTTGATTCTACAAGTGTTTGACATAACTTCATTTATTCACACTTGCTATATTATACTTAGTACCTTGGAGCCCATTTTCATTATTGGGGTGTCTCCTTGCGTCTGTTAACTATATACATCAATGACCAGTGGTTAGGCAGTGTTGTACCATGCTCAACTATAGTTCACTTATCATCATGTTGTATACTCGTACTATTGTTGAGTTTCGGATTAAAGACATTTGAAACAACATTAGTATCCCTCATGGATGCTAACTGATCGTGTTGCAAAATATTACACTGTCTTGTTTCAAGTACTTTGAAGAATATCATATATTGCACTCCTCGTAGTGCCAATTTTCATTATTGATGTACCTTTTGACATGGATCTATTGTGTAGTTCCTGTTACCCCGAATTTGACAGGGATATCAACAAAGCAGCAGTATCATGACTGCTTGAGTAAAAGTGCAGATTCTAACACACAGTGGAAAAGTATGCCCTTATTGAAGACTGTGGTCTTGTATTTAAAACAGAGTGCCAAACAAAAGGTGAAGGGAAGTGAAGAAAACTGTTCGAATATACAAATTAGACCATTCAGTCCGTGGCTGAAATGCTAGTATTATTGCTAAAAAATATGGAGATAACTTCAGATTTATTGGTAGTGCAGATGAAGTCATTCACAGACAAGGTTGTTCCAAAGACATCAATGGACGAGATCATACTGAGTAGTGCTATACGCAAACGGCTGGAATCTATTGTTAGCTTTGAAAAGGCAAGAGCGATTCTTCTTGGACAATGGGGTTTCCAGCAAGAACAACTTGGGACTACCTGTTAGCACATTGGATTAGAGCTCCTGGATAAGCTGCAGACTGTGAATTTGAATTCCCAAGAGGTATGGGATCATCCCAGATCACAGATTACTTGTCGGTACCGTCTTTCTGTTCTAGATGAGATATTAGAAGTTGTGACAGCAGTTTGCGAGACTCACAAACTGCCAATAGCTTAGACGTGGATTCCATGCAGACATTCAAATCTCCCAGTTGATGAGAACTCGAGTAAAAAGAGCTATAAAATTTTAAATAAGAACACAGGACGAACATGCTTGTCAATTCAGCATATGGCATATTATGTGACAGATCGTCACTTATTAGGTTACCGGGCTGCTTGCTCTGAATACCATTTGGAGGTAGGCCAGGGAGTTCCAGGAAAAGCCTTTGCCTCCAACCAACCATACTTTTCAAGTGATGTGAAAAGCTTCAATATTATGGAATAGCCCCTTGTGCATTATGCACGAATGTTTGGCCTGAATGCGGCTGTTGGTGTTCATTTGCAGAGCACTTATACTGGAAATGATGACTATGTTATTGAGTTATACCTTCCAGTTACTTGTAATGATAGGTCAGAACATCAACGATTGTTGAACGATTTGTTTGTTACCATGCATCTAGTGTGCAAAACTTTGAGGATTGTGACTGTTGAACCAAATCGAGATGGAGCAGCTAAGAAAAGAACTTCACGAGAGGAGATTGATGCTTTAGAGGGGCGCATTTACAGTTTACAGAAGACCACGCAGTCACAAATCGATTTTATAAAATCACCATTTAGTCGCTGAAGTCGAGGGCTCTTGTGGAATTTGGAGAGCTCGGGGTTCAGTAGCACAAGAATCCACCACGCATTAGCAGCCCTCACAGTTATCACCTGAATCGTGGAGTTGGGAGCAGCATCCCGATTTTCTTTGGCAGCTAAACGTTCGGGCAGCTCATGGGTTGAGTCATTAAAAATTAAAAGGCCACGTTTTGCAGCCGAGCTTAATCATCCGCCATTAAATTTGACAACCACTCAGAGCATAATGGAAAATGGTGAGCTCGGTGTTCAGCTAGGTATGACTGTTGTAGAATTTAATCGGAGATCACAAGTCTTTTCTTTGGCAGCCGAGTGGAAATCTACTTGTCTCCACGTTCCTCTTGGCAACCAATTACTCGAACTCTCCGTACTAGCGTCTATCCACCGAATCAACCAAGCGATGGAGCAACTCACGGGTTGTTAGTGGAATATGCTTCACCACGTGGAGTTGTGAGGAACATCTGTCCACCCAATCACCCACATCTTCATTAAACACCGACTACAATTGCAGTTCGTGGGTTTACAGTATCTTGTTGCCACGTTTTGAATCTGGTAGCAAATGGATGATTCACCGAATGACCCACCTTATTGAATGACAAATATCTGATCGGATTTCCACCGCCAGAGAAGTTGAGTCCTGTTGGGGTTACGTGTAGTTTCTTTGACATGTAATAATTAGTCAAAGCATGAGTTCCATTTAATAAAAAATTGGTCACATATTTGCTTAGGAGAGAAAAGTGGATCTAAAACCACTTTTTCCTTATTTTTATTATTTTATTACATTTTATTTTTTAGACTTTTTGGAGAGTCTTTTTGGGCCTATAAGAGCATAGCTCTTCATTGTAAAAGGGGGGGAAAGTTTTTGGGCTGGGAGGATTTTTCCCCAGAGTTAATAAAGAAATTCATTGTTGAGCTTTTTGGACATGTTGGGTATTTCAGTGGTAATCTTGTGTTTTCTTAAGTTGTAGACTAAGCCGGCATAGAAGGCTAACAATCTAGCACGTTGGGCAAGCATTTGCGGCTGCCAAGTTTCTTGTCGCCGCCATGTTCTCGGAGGTCCGGGAGTAATGGAAAGTAGTCAGTTATACTACTATTCTCCTAGCCTCTGATTATGGAGCGGACCAGCCCGATCTCCCTTCTGCAAAACGCAAAGCCTTTCTGATTCCCCTTCTGACTCCATTCGCCCTTCTGATACTGGCACTGGCCTTTTCCTCGAGGACTGATCCTCCCTTCCCTTCCTACCCATCAATCCAACTTATTTTCCTTTCTGCTACCCAAGTTTCTCTAAGGCAGCCTCTTCAGATCACCCTGCCCTCCACTGCACCTGCCTTAGAGATCGGAACTCAGGGAAACCCCCCTAGAGCTGGAGAAGAGCCAGCCTGAAGCAAGGAGAGAGAAGGTGTGGTGACATTGGCCTCTCTCTCGAGAGGTTGTCGCCGGGCCGGCGCGCCCGCGGCTTGGGCTTTCGACACCCGCGTGCCAGTTTTGGGCGACAACAGTTCCCATGGCCATGCTTGTTTACTATTGAGCACAAGTATGCCCACCTCCAGAAAAATATTGTTTATTTGGGATTTGGTTGTTTGCATGTAGGTACTTTCTAACTTGAGTCTATAGTTCTCCTCCTTAGACCCTCAACCACAATTATGGATCATTTCACTTAATGTATTTGAGCCACCATCTTCTCTTATGAATTGACACATTAGGGGGCATCTATTATAATGATATTTAGAACCCCCAATGATGAAGACTGAAAGTGGACATCAAGCCCCTTTTCTACACCATATATTGACTTGGAAATACTAAAAATTGCACTTTATTAGGACATGGTTGCTACTTTCCTTCATAAGAGGAGTGAATAGTCACATGATTTTACACCTTAGGGGAAAACAAGCTCATTTTCTCCCTACATTGGGTCCTATAGGCATGACCAATGGTTCAAATGAAGTTAACAAGCACTGAAAATTGGACAAAGAGTTAAGCATAAGCTTAGTTACGCATTGAAGGGACTTGTGAAGCATTCAAAGCATGCACCTTTTGATCGTCACCAAGTATAGACCTAATGAAAGGCTATAAATGAGATCATTAGGGTGAAGATCCAAAGGTTGAACGAGTTGTATAAGTTGGATAGATTGGATGACATCAGGCTAAAGAAGATAGAGTGATGGGCCTCCATCATTCAAAGTTTTAGTGACTCGAGATAAAGGCAAAGGAAGGAACTCAAATTCTAGAGGAGTATAGTACTACAAGCAACAATCAAAATGATTGTAAGGATTTGTTCCTCAATATTTAATACAAATTGATATTCTTTTCCCAAAGATCCATGTCATATGTTTTTTTGTTGAAGTAATGTATAGCTTAGTTTTATTTATGCTTTATGAATAATTATATGTCGTAGGAATGAGGAAGGTTTTAAGTTTGTTTGTGTGTAAGTGATATAGTCACTGTTATTATTAAAAGTGATACAATAGTCACTTGTTCCTCTTATATACCAAAGCACCCATTTCACTGCATTCCAATGTTCTTTTCCTGGATTTTCCATGTACTTACTAACAACACCTATAGCATGTGAAATGTCAAGTCTAGTACACACCATTGCATACATTAAACATCGTTTTATATTGGCATATGGTACACAAGACATATAATCATTTTCTTCAACACTACTAGGACATAAACTTGAAGAAAGTTTAAAATGGGAAGCCAAAGGAACATTCATAGGATTTTCCTTATTCATTTCGAATCTTTCAAGTATTTTCTCAACATACTTCTCCTGTGAAAAACCGAGCTTACCATTTTTTCTGTCTCTATGTATCTCAATACCCAATATTTGTTTTGCAACTCCAAGATCATTCATATCATAAGTCCTAGCCATGTGAGCCTTCAACCTGTTAATCTCGTCCATTCTTTTTCTCACAATAAGAATATCATCAACATACAATACTAAGATAATGAATATATCATTCAAATTTTTGAAGTATAAACAATGATCATACTCACTTCTAGTATAACTTTGGCTCACCATGAAAGAATCAAACTCCTTGTACCATTGCTTGGGTGACTGTTTCACGCCATACAATGATTTCTTGAGCTTGCAAACTAATCTACCTTTCTGATGTTGTACAAAACCTCCTGGTTGTTCCATATAAATCTCCTCATCTCAATCTCCATGTAAGAAAATTGTTTTAACATCTAGTTGCTAACACAATGCAGATAGATACACGATTGCCAACTAGTGAAAAAATCTCATGATAGTCTATACCTTCCATATGAGAGTACCCTTTTGCGACCAATCTGGCTTTGTATATTCCAACCTTACCATCAACTCCTTTCTTCAATTTGAAGACCCATTTACATCCAACAATTTTTCTATCTTTGGGGAGTTTAACCAATTCCCATGCCTTATTCTTCTCCAGAGAATCCATTTCTTCTTTCATTGCCACCTTCCACTTAGCATTGTCAATACAATCAATGGATTCCTGAAAACAAGAAGGTTCTCCATCATCAATAAATAAAACAAGTGAAACAAAATTAGTATACCTCTTAGGAAGATTTCTCTCCCTTAATGATCTTCTTGGTCTAGGTTGCGGGGTTTCCACAATTTATTGAATTTCTTCATCTTCTATGAATTCTCTCTCACCAGAAACTTCTTCTTGTTTATTTGAGTCACTAGAAGATTGGTTCTCCAACTGATTTAGTTGTTTTGATAGCACTGTTCTTGTTCCACATCAACTCTTAGATTTTCATATTTAATCAAAGAAGATTTATAAAAAATTACATATCTACTAATGACAATTTTGTGGGCAGTAGGATCCCACAATCTATATCCTTTCATTAGATCATCATAGCCAACAAATATGCACTTCTTTGATCTAGGGTCTAACTTAGAACGTTGATTTTTAGGAGTAAGTGCATAAGCTTCACAACCAAAGATTTTCAAATTCGAATAATCACAGGAATGACCAGTCCATACCTCTTCCGAAATTTTACAATCTATTTCCATTGAAGGTGACCAATTTATTAGAAAAAAAACAGTAGAAACTGCTTTTGCCCACAACTCTTGCCCCAAATTAGCATTACTCGGAGCATGCTCCTTGCTCTTTCTAGAAGAGTCATGTTCATGCACTTTGCAACGTCATTTTGCTGAGGAGTGTATAGAGTTGTTTTGTGTCTGACGATCCCTTCATCTTTGCAATATTTTTCATTGTTTTGTGTCTGACGATCCCTTCAACACTTGATTGTCCCGCTAGTTCTTTTTTCCACCATAACTCTAAATTGTTTAAATGTATTAAACACATAAGCTTTTCTTTTTAGGACATAGACCCAAACCTTTCTAGAAAAAAGTCATCTACAAATAATACATAATATTTTGCTCCCCCATAGGAAATGGTAGGAGACAGACCCCCCAAATTAGAACGAATGTAGTCAAGAACACATCTACTAACAAGACTACGTGCTTTAAATTTGTGTCTACATTGCTTTCCATATATACAATGTTTACAAAACATCAAATTCAGAGTTTTCAAACTTGGAAGCAATTTACGATTCATTAATACATGAAGTCCTTTTTCACTCATTTGACCAAGACATTGATGCCATAGCTGAATGGATCCTTATTCTTATTCAGATACTAATGCAGTACCATTAAATTATGTCCTTCCAACTAGTTTGTAAATGTTTTCTGTCCTATGTGCCTTCATGACCACTAAAGCACACTTGGAAACTTTTAGAGTTCCATCAAAACCTTTAAACTTATGACCACAAGAATCCACTCCCAAATAAATTAAATTTTTCTTTAACTCAGGTACATGTCTAACATCTGTAAGTGTTCTTATTACTTCATCAAACATCTTAATTTCAACACTTCCAACCCCAACAATTTTACATGAATGATTGTCTCCTAAAAGAACTATTTCATCATTAACTGTTTGATAAAAAAACAAACCAATCTTTATGATGACATATATGGTGCAAAGCACCAGAATCTAATAACCATTCCTCATTATATTAAGAAATATTACAAACAAACAAGACCTCATCGATCATACCTGAATCAGAAGACTTAATTGAATTTGCCTCTCACTTGGAGTCATCCTTCTTGGATTTTCGTCTCTTCCAGCAGTCCTTCTTGAGATGACTAGTTTTGTTACAGTACCAACATTTTAATTTGTTATTTCTTCCCTTCGATTTAGACTTGGAAGTACCTGTGGACTTTTCTCTTTTCTCTTTGGATTGACCTCTAACAACCAAAGAGGTTTCAAGACTAGATTTCTTCCTTAATTCCTTAGACAATAATGCACCAACCACATTGTCAAATTCTAAAGTATGAATTGTACTAAGGCTAATGGAAGAAACTACTTGACCCCAAGAAGTACATAAGAGACTAACTGCTTTATCTTCATCACCAATTTTAACATCCATACTAGTCAACTAGAAAATAAGAGTGTTAAAAACATTTAAATGATTTGCAATCTTCATACATTTTTTTATTCTCATACCGTACAACTTTGGCTTCAAGTAAATTATGTTTGTCATTGATTTTGCATATACAAACTTTTTAACTTGTTCCATAGGCTTGACATAACGAAATTGTGCTTAATGCTTTGGCATTTAGATCCTACCATTCATCATCTATCATGATGATAGGTTTTTTTTTTTTTTTTAGTTTAAAGCTCTCTGTAATCTCTACTCATAAATCCCTCATCTTTAACTTCCATAGTCCAAAATTATTTTTAAAATTATTTTTTTCAATCTCAAGTCTTATAATAAACATTATTAAAAATATATATATATATATTTTCTAACAAAAAGTATTCTCTAATAAAAACAACTATAAATTCTGCCAAGCTGAATGGCTTGAATATATATATATAACTAACTTGGAAGCACCATTTTTTTTTATTCCAAACTTTCAATCAAAATTAACACCAATTTTTTTTATTAAACAGCAGCTGAAGGAGCGAACATATA
>LPNX010998237.1:1021730-1070747 GCA_001517045.1 Pseudotsuga menziesii | reverse complement strand
TCATAAGAAGACAATCGAGTACAGTCATCAATGTTCCTAAAGAACATAACAGGAACCCAAATACCTGATCCAAGGAGGGAGTGATACTCAAGTAATCAGTAAATATATGTTCCTCATATAACCTGTAAGTGTCTCACAAAACTGGAGAGAGTAAACAGAAGTAAATAGTGCAAATACTAAAAGATCTGTGCTGAGCTTTCTCCAATAATCTCATTCCCATAAAATTCTTTAAGTATGAGATGTCCTGGTGCCAAATGCAGTCCCTCCTTAGATAAGATATCTGCCCTCCTGTTATGTTCCCTATAAACATGACTGAGATCCACCCACATAAAGGAGCGAACATATATATATATATAAAACTTCCCGAGCACCATTTTTTTTTATTCCAAACTTTCAATCAAAATTAACACCACTTTTTTTTAATCCAACAAAAAAGCAAAGGCAGTGATTTTTCAGTCGTAAAAGCAAAGGCAGTGATTATTCCAACAAACAACAGCAGCGGAACCCTTCCACTAGGAGAGTCCGTCATAAAAGCAAAGGCATGATCCTTCAAGGACGGCCCGTTCCCGGTCTGATCCTTCAAACTCAAACTGCTTGTCCAGCGATCTGCCTTCTTCCAGCGCAGTAATGAAAATAGTCAATAGCCTCCTCCGCAGATTGCCTTCTTCCAGCGCAGTTAAAAAGATAGTCAATAGCCTCCAGATTGCCTTCTTCAGTTAAAAAAATAGTCAATAGCCTCCTGCGCAGATTGCCTTCTTCCAGCGCAGTAAAAGAAAATAGTCAATAGCCTCCTCAGCAGCAGAGTTCTCTTCATACACCGCTCTCCTCGCCGTCCAGGAGCAACGCCCCTTGCCTCCACGCAGATTGGTCAACAGCTTCAGATATGCTGCAGAGGCAGGTTGTACAGCTCCACGCTTGCAACCATCACAGTCTTCAGGCAACGCCGAGTTCAATTCCAGGCTGACAGTAGTTACCCCAGCAACTGGAAGCCGCAGCAACTGGCAGCCTCCACAATGGGTTCTTCGGACCACCACGCGCAGCAGCAATCAGCGGGTTCCACGCACCTTCACGAGGACATCCACTCTCCAGCAGACATCCAAAAACGCAGGCAGCAGCGATTCTTCCACCAATTTCCTCCACGAGCGATTCTACCACACGGTCTCTTTGAGAAGCAATTCTTCCACATTCAGGTTTTGATACTATTTGTTGTACTTTGGAGACACATTACATAATCAGATAATAAACAAGATTATCATACTTTGTGGTTTTATTTTAAAAGAAAAAAATTTAGTATTGAAGCTCATTAATGAAGAAAGGAGAAATTACAGGATGTCTTAACTTTACATACAACTCTTTTTATTGTGTATCCCAATTGTTGTCTATTATGCCTGTTATGAGAAACTTTTAGTAAACACCAGTTATGAAAAACTTCCCATAAACACATTAGTTTAATTGTCATTTAACACCTTTGAAAAAAATAAATAAAACAATTGTTAAAGAAGTTCTTTGTAGAACAAGTTTTGAACAAAAGAGACTTGCCATTATAAACTGGTGTGTTGCTAGATATTTTTAAAGATGTTGCTTGAGGAATCAACTTTACAGAGATTTCCTCCCGTTCAAATATTTGAAAAGCCTCAAGCATCATTGCTTGGTAGAAACTTTCATTTCCTCCTCCAATAACCTTCAAATGATATTTGGGTGCCAAAAACTCTATTTGAACAACCATATCTTTATGTAGAATTCTTGTATCTTTAGACAAAAGTTCTCTTCTTGGATCTTTTTATTGGGTAATGTTTTCCTCTTGATGAGGGCGTCAACTTCTTCCACTGAGTTCAGATACGTGCTCCTTTCTGTATAGGATATCCTTGCATCATCTTGAAGCACATCATCATAAGTATAAGTACTATTCTGGGATATATGTTCTTCAAACCAGTGTCAAAATAAGATTCATGCTCACTAGCTAAGTGACTTTCCCACTCAATTCCTTTATTACAGCAATCTTCAAATAAAGACTCAGCTCGATACTTTCTCCTACAATAAGAGTGGAAGGTTGACTGAAAGTCCTTTAACGATGAAATGCTAGCAGAACTGTACCATCTTCTTGCATCTCTCTCCAAGGACATCATGAACAGCTTCATTGGTACATCTTCTTGGAAAACTAAGCTGATAAATGCAAATGTGAAATTTGCTCAAATGGTTTCTATGGTTATCATCATCATCCCCTAAAACTTAGCGAGACATTCTTCCCATTTTTCTCTACCAGGCATAGGTTCAGGAGAACCAGGTATAGCAGAGAAGTCAAATGGAGCATACCTTACATCTGCCCATGAAGCAGCTGAATTTTCCATTGAATTCAATTTTGTATTGCCTATTCATATCTTCGTTTCAACAACAGGGCTTTCTTCCCACTGGAGTATTTAACAGAGTGGAGTTGGCAGTTGAAAATTTTCTTTTCAGGATCTTGAAAAACTAAGTAGTATGTTGTTGTGCTCCTGCTCCTGTTCACCAGCAAGACTCGGAACTTATCTCCGTCTTACCTCAGGAAAGGAAATATTTCAACTTCAATCCCCAACAATGGCACCAATTTGATGTTGTTCTGCAGGTTTCTCCTGGCTGCTGGGGACAAATCCAAGGTATCTACAACCTGCTTTAGGCCTCAACCTGGTTCTTGGGGTTAGAAGGGGTAACCCACAGGGAGCCGACTTCCCAATTAAATTTGAATATGTTAATAACTTATTCCAATCCAAGGTATCTACAACCTGCTTTAGGCCTCAACCTGGTTCTTGGGGTTAGAAGGGGTAACCCACAGTAATCTTTAGGGAGTCGACTTCCCAATTAAATTTGAATATGTTAATAACTTAGGCAAGTTGTTCAGCAACGCATTTTACTGTTAATGCAATTGAAATTCATGCCTCATCTCCGCCTTTTATTGGGGAGAAAAACCGTTCACAATGTTGAGAGTCTTGCGAATCTCTTTGAGAGTTTTACCAATAAAAATGCCAGCAATAGCTTTAGCCATCAAGTCCAGCAATCTGTAGATAGGGAGGTAGTTGGCAGCCATCCTAAGTTGTAAAAGTGTGGGCACATCATTCACAAGATGTAAATCTCAAACTCGGCATCCCATTTTCTGACATTATCCGTTGCTGCTGCATCCAGAGAATCATGAATCATGTAGATGATGGTATTCGCTCTAATCGAACACCATTTTTAAAATATAAAACATTAAATAGTTTTTTATAAAACATAAAACATGAAAGCTAAAAACTTAAAATAGTTTTTATGTTTTATATAAAACATGAAGTAAAATAGTTTTTATGTTTTATATAAAATATGAAAATGAATAGGTGAAAAGTAAAATAATTTAGTATACTGGAACAATTTTTTTCAATAAAAAACCTAAACTATTAAAATGTTGAGTGTAAACTATTAATGTTGAAACTATGAAAAGGTAATAAATATAGATTTTTATTCTTATATTTTTCAGAATAAAAATTTATAGTTTCCAAAAAATATTTACTGTCAAATGACTGCTCAGTGTTGAGACTTATACTAAATAATAACAATAACTATTTAATATTATCTAAATGTAAGATTGTGGTATTTCACTATTCTCTTAAATTTGATTCTTAGCCGCATTACACCTCTCCACCTAAAATCTCAAAATGTCAAACATCCAAAAATTAGGGGCTTTTTGATTCTTAGCCCCATTACACCTCTCCACCTAAAATCTCAAAATGTCAGAACATCCAAAAATTAGTTGCTTTTTTTTTTTATATACACAGGAGTGAGCGACCCGAACAATGACAGTAACTTGTATCATACGCAAAATTATCGTTGAAAAGCCGGATTATAATCCAAAAAACAATGGATGTTATTTAAATTTACATATATGAATTGTTAATACATCACCGTGCATAATAACTGTTTGAACGACTACTGGATTTTTACCATGAAGATAATATGGGTAGGAGTAACAATTGCGTTGAGATATTTGGTAGCACCAAGAGCTAAGCAATTGTGGGTTGATTGGATTTGGATACCCAATTGTCTAGTCCAGTAGTGTAAGAGATAATGGATTTTTGGTTTTTCTTACCACGAAATTCTGAAGGTAAGTATCTAACAAATAATTGTTTGGGTGATAAACATTGTCTTGTTGGTCTGGTAATGAGTAATTACAAGAAAACACCCTAGCCTTAAAACTATATATTGGTCTAGTAATTGAAATGCTTGCTTTCCCAAAATCATGCATGGTTTTGTGATAAAACTCAATCAACTTTTTGCAAGTAATCTTCTAGTTGGAGATAAATAATGTTAAGGAGATAAATTTACCTGTTAGCATATTCTCTCTTCCATGGTTTTCGCAGATTTTGCTTTACTTTTAGCGGGTTTTCTTATCTTTGCCGCAAGATCTCCCTCATACTCATACTCGACAATATTATTTTTGGATAAAGTTACAAATCAGGTTACAAGATCTCTCCCATAATATTCACTATCACTATTATTTTTTGCCGACATGTTACAAACGTTACTAGATCTCCCCCATATTGTAGAGATCTCCCCCATACTGGCTGTAGAGCGCCTCTCAATGCAATAACACAGAAAATGTTGTGGGCATTTATCAATGAATCTAACAGTTAGAAGATGACCATGAAACGAGATGCAATCTTGTTCTCAGGGTCTCGAAAATCCTAAATGGCAAAGTATCTAGTATTAATTTAGCTTTGGCATAACTCAATACAAAACATGGCAGAACTCAATACAAAATATGGAGTAATATAATGTATTAACACTATAAGTTTTCAAAAAAATAACCAATATTAATGTAACTTTGGCATAACTAAATAGCTTTGGTATAACTCAATACAAAACATGGTAGAAGTCCATACAAAACATGGAGTAATAACTTATATTAAGACTACAAGCCTTTTTTTGGTATTATATTCAAAGCCAGTTATCCAATCAAGATTGAGACCAGGTCTACAACTTTTATCTTTATAACTAAAACAAGAAAGGTCCAATAATTCCAAACATGGCATAACTCAATACAAAATATGGAGTAATATTTGGCAAAGTATCTCGCATTACTTTCCATTATTAAAAAAAAGATAACCAATATTCATGTAGCTTTGACTCAATACAAAACATGGAGTAATATTGTGTATTAAGCCTATAACAATTTTTTGGTATTATATTTACAATCAGTTATCAAGTCAAGATTGAGACCAGGTCTACAACTTTCATCTTTATATCTAAAATAAGACAGGTCCAATAATTCCAAACACGGCATGACTCAATACAAAACATGGACTAATATAGTTTATTATGACTCTAAGAATTTTTTTTATTATGTTCAAAGTCTATCAAATCAAGATTAAGACCAGATGTACAACTTTCATTTTTAAAACTAAAACAAGAAAAGTCCCATAGTTCCCCTATAACAAGTTTTTAAAAAACGAAGTAATGAATCCTATGGAAATTTTCTGATCCTA
Organism: Pseudotsuga menziesii; assembly: GCA_001517045.1. NCBI lineage: Eukaryota > Viridiplantae > Streptophyta > Pinopsida > Pinales > Pinaceae > Pseudotsuga > Pseudotsuga menziesii. Next base: position 1,065,258 of record LPNX010998237.1, on the reverse strand, counting down.
CTAAATACAATGGCCCATTAGACTCTCATGATACTCTAACCTCCCAGGCAGCAATAATATTCCAATCTTTTCATTGTTTTTAATAGTTGTCCTTTATCATGTTCAATTGTTGAGCTTCTGCTTCTTTTTGTGCAACTGATTTCCAAAAATAGACTAAAGTTGAGGTGGCTTAAGGAAAATGCAATTGAGTTAAAGAATTAGATATCCCTCTTTCCCAGAAAATAGTACAGTTGGTGCTTATCTATTCTCCTTTTTTTTTTCCTTTCTTCAACGGGATTTTCATACTTTGTCCAGTCCACGAGTTTCTATTTACACCTATATTAAGAGGCCTAATACATAATCATCCTTACAATTCTTCTTCACCGGCTGCAGTGTTGTATATACCGATGAATGGAACTCCTAGTTCAACAACATAAACAAAGCAAAGGCTAAAAGAACAAAATACAGTAAATCTGTCGGATAAATGCTCATCCCTAAAGCGATTGCTACAAGATTTATTGTGATAGCACTCATAAGCTTATAAAAAGTAGCTGCCTGTAAGTGGTGCTCTTGATGTTTGGAGATGCTCGCTGAGCTTGACTATTCCCAGATTTTCTCCAATCCTGCCAAGAATCATAAATCCTTCCTATTATGCTATCCCTCATTCTCAGCTATAGCATTATATTTAGACAAATATTACCTTGGTAACTCTTTAGTTTTTTCCAAAATGTCATGGATTCTCCTTGATCGATCATATTTAACTTTCTTGAAAAATATACTCATCTCCTATGAAAGCATTCAAAGCAGTAGGTTAAAAAAGCAACCATTTGTATTTATTATTAGGTTATTTTTTTCTAAAATAAAGCTAAAATTGTTGAAATTGTTGTTTTGGATTATTAAAATTGTATAATTGGAGTGCTTTATGATTTTACTAAATCCATTTCTACAATCACAATTGTAATTCCAACACCCAAAATTATGATTTCAACCCAAAAAAAAACTAAATTCTAACATCTCCTTCAGTTCTCTCTCCAATCAGGCTTTCCCTCGCTTCACTGCTCAAGTGCTACACCGATAAACCTCACCGACTTATGTTGATTGTCATCAATTCCAAAGTCATTGGTCGTGATTGCTATGGATCACTCGTACACCTCTCACTGACTAACATTACAAGTTCTTTGTTTTGTGTAACAAAACCTTTCCACACAGCTTTCGCTCTCTTCAAATTCTTCACCCATCAGCCACCCATCATACTGAGATATTAATTCATTAGCATCACTTATTCCTATTGGGTCCTTTGAACCAGTTATTTGTTCAATATTCTTTGATGGAAAATATTGTTCACTTGAAAGTACGAATCTTCTTCAAAAAAGGATTGGTCATCATCCTCATCCGTTCCACTATCTCTGTCTTGCTCATTTGGAATACTTTAGGAAGATTCCATAAACTTTACACTTTAAGAAGCATCTTCTTGAGTGAGCTAAATTTTAGACTATTTGCACTATTTTTTTGGCTAATATTCTGACCAAAATTAGATAAGAATTGTTGAAAGTATAGTTTAGTTTGTTGAAATTGCATAATCCTGATGCCCAATGGTTATCAAAAGCACTGAATCTATTTTTGCAACCAAAATTGTAATTTCAGCAAAATTCCATCCCCAATTTTGACGAAATTTCAAAGATGCAAATAATCTAAAATTTAAGTCACTCCATTTTTTTCTACTTGAGAAGAACTGATTGTAAAATAAAAATTAACATCGACCATGTCTTCATGCTCTATTGATGAGAAGGTATCCATTCTTAGCAATGCAACGGCTATCTTCCAGAACCAGAACAATGTGTTGATGTGAAAGTCTACTTTTGTACTAGTTTCAATACACATGACCCCAAAATCCCATGATAAAAACATGTCTTTTATCTATGAGATCTATTTTGTTGCCAGCAAGGATTGTTGGTTTGCAACATCGTAAAAAATAACAACAAATGAATCTTGAATTAAACTGGGAATCGGGTTTCAAAATCATTTTAACCCGCAGTATCCCATAGTTGCGATCGAACCGTCTGGTTCTCAGAGTACATTGTCTTCTATTGAAAATCAATACCAATACCAATAGTATCCCAGTAAGTATTGTTGAACTTATCGTACATGATCTAGATGTTTACAAATGAGCCAAGGTTCCTCCCTAATTCATCGTTCCTCTTCTACTACCAACCCTTACAGATTCGTAGCTTTTTATCTTTTTATGGTATTTTATTCCCCACAACACTCTCTCAATTTCAAAGGTTCACTTCAATTTCAGAGGTTCAAACTTCAAATACTTTACAAGAGACTTTATCTCAATTTCGGAGATTCACTTCAATTTCCGAGGTTCAAATACTTTTTAGAAAAGAATTTTTTAATAATAATAAAAATATAATTTGGGAAGTTCACTTCAATTTCAGAGGTTAAAATATTTTTCAAGAATGTAGCTTTTAATAAAAAAATATGGTATTGTATTCTCCACTCAAGACACTCTATCTCAATTTCAAAGGTTCACTTCAATTTCAGAGGTTCAAGTAGTACTTTACAGAAAAGTAGCTTTTAATAAATAAATTATGGCATTTCCCACTCAATACACTATCTCAATTTCGAAGGTTGTAATACTTTTCATAAAGGTATTTTTTAAACCTTTGAAAACCAGTACTTGAGGGACCTAACAAACCACTCTTTCAAACGATTTCATAGCCATTAAAACCTTTTGAAATATATAGGAATTGATCTTATCTACCTTCTAAATTGAAATGCTTTCCATAAAGGTAGTTTTTGAACTCTGAAACTTCATAACCATTAAAACCTATTGAAATATATGGAATTGATTTTTTCTATCTCAATTTCGGAGGTTGAGATGCTTTTCATAAAGTAGTTTTTAAACCTTTCAAACCAACAAACACTTTTTTCAAGCGATTTCATAACTATCAAAACCTTTTAGAAATATATGAGAATTGGTTTTATCTATCTCAATTTGGAGGTTGAAGTACTTTTTATAAAAGTAGTTTTTAAACCTCTGAAACCAGTGGTTGAGGGACCTAACAAACCACTCTTTCAAGCCATTCCATAGCCATCAAAACCTTTAGAAACATATGGGAATTGATTTTATTAATTTAACACAAAATGGATAGGGAAGATGTCTTAAAAATAACAAGGACGGGCTTGTCAATATATGATGGAATCACAGGTTGAAATACTTTTTTATTTTTTAAAATATTTTATTTCCTATTCAACGCACTCTATCTCATTTTCGGAGGTTGAAATACTTTTCCAAAAGTAGTTTTTAATAAAAAAATATTTTATTTCTTATTCACACACTTTATTCACACACTTTATCTCAATTTCAGAGGTTGAATTACTTTTCCAAAAGGTAGTTTTTAAACCTCTCAAACGAGTGGTTTAGGAACCTAACAAACCACTCTTTCATGTGATTTTATAACCACCAAAACTGGTTAGAAATATATGAGAATTGATTTTATTAATTTGAATCAAAATGGATATGGAAGATGTCTTAAAAATAACGAGTTGGGGAAGATCCTCAATATATGATGGAAGTAAATGTTGAGGTATAAAACTTTTAAAATGAAGGAAATACCTTTTGAATAAAAAGGTGGTCATGGTTTAAGGAAAAGGTCTAAACAAGATGCTTCAACATAAACCGAAGTATAGCTGGTTAGTTAGAATAACCTTGACATCATGGTTATGGATAATGGGTATTAGACAAAATGAGATTAATGGATGCAAGTTCAAGGTGGCGAAGGTTTTCTAGACAAATGATAGCTTAAGACAAGAGAGAATAAGCCAATTTTGCAAAAAAAGTTAAAAAATATTGATAGGGACATTTTGCGTTACAACACCAGGACTCAAGGGGGGAATTAGGGGTCATAGGACTCAAGGGGGGGAATTAGAGATGACCTCTTAGTATGGGATTCACTAGCTAGATATGGCTTACTCAAGTTCCTTAAGAACCCTCTGATACGATCAACTAGATTACCGCTTACGAGGATCATAGAGTGTTGAGATCCATATCTAGGGGCTTTCTTCGTACAGGGAGAGAGGATAGACTTCACCCTCCCTAATATCTACTTCATGAACAAAATACCTAAACTAGGATTCATATGTGATACCCAGCATGTGAGGCCACACGATATGGGTATGGAGGACATTTTTAATGGCCCACTACAGAGATGGAGCTAGGATACATGGGTCCTCCATCTTGTTGCGAGACATATGGAGCCTAAAGACATGAGTACTGATTGCAAGTGTTGTAGGAGTACTAAGGCGGGGAGAGACCCACAAGATGTCCAACAGTTAGATGATGATTTTTGAGCAAGTGTTGGGTGGTACATGCTCCAGTTGGGCCTAGATTTTCTAAGTTGTACTTTGTCAGGAGCTTAACTAGTGTAGCAAGTGAGAAGGAGACTCTGGGTTTGGAACCTTCATCTATGCCTTCTTCAAGGGAGAGTGCTCACATACAACCCCATGTTGTAATTTGAGATGTAGAACCAATGGACCCTCGAATGAGATGCTATGGGGAGATGATGATACTGGGTGAAGGTTGTACTAATGGAAACATATTCCACTAGGAATTCTTCGCGCAGTGGCACCTGCTTCTAGTAGTGATCGATGACTACTTGTATGCTAGGATGGACTACCAAGGTGAGTCGGTGACCCAGAGTTTTCAAAACCACCAGATCAAGCATAGGGACCAAATGGTATGTATGGTGATGCATGTTATTTTGTAAGTTGTGTTTTAATACTAGCATAGATGGTGGCTATATTTATTTTTGTGATACATGGTACTAATTACTACCTTCTTATGTATGTGAAAATATGAGATCAGTTCCAATAATAGGCTTCCAGTGATAATGAGGAAGGATTGAGGGGGTTGATCCTTCCCCATTAGCATTGTAGTGAGGATGTGCGGCAGAGGCTATTATGGAGGGAATTTTCCATGACAAAATCCAACTAATAGATGGAATTGCCGAGGAAGTCTAGAAAGACCTAGATGATGGGTCGATCATTGTTTTATACCAAGAGCCACCTAAGTGGAAATCAACCATGAGGAGTAGAGTCATGGTGGCTTAGAGCATTTGGGATATGATGAGTGGGAATGCCCCCTGCATCACTGAGTCAGATGATGATGAAGATAGTGATGAGGAAAACTCTAACGTCCCTATCGATGATGATGATTATGAGTAGGAAATTATAGGGAATTTCTCCCCTTCTGTGGACATGGGATATTTTACTATGTATCATATAGTCATTTACTGAGATATGAGCCTATTGATGTAAGCATTCCTTATTTTTTGGTGTTGTGATTATATCCTTAAATATGCACATGGATGTGTTTCTATACACATGAGCTTTATCTTATGATGCAATGTGATGTATGCCTTTTATGCATATGTGGATGCACTTTATGATTATGATGTTATAGACACATGCATGATTTATTTCCTTGTTATTGATGACTAATATTCTGGTAGTCTAGAATCTAATTTATAGTATGATTTGCAAAAGCATTGAGACTCTTGGATATATGATTGAATGTAATTAACTCAAACTATCTAACCATTTGTTTGTTCGTAGATACTTTCTAAAGAGGAAATGATCGTGTACCAGATGATAGTTATTCAACTATGCAACAAGAAGATGAGAATAATGGTAAACATGAAGGTGACAAATATGCATATGGACAACATCGTCCAAGAGGCCAATCACATCATTCTATTCCTCTTGGTTATTGGTGGTAGCACCAATACATTCTCCACTGACATGGACAAGGGAGTACAACAGGAAATAGATGGTACCGAGGTGAGATTCAAAGTGTTAAGATTTCATATTCTTATCTAGATATCATTAGCGTTTAATCCAAATTCACAACAGTAGCATATGAAGAATCACTGAAAGGAACACAATCACGAGATAGACATAGAATTATTTTGGGAATCCCTCAAGGGGAAGAAGACCCAGCAAAACTTCCTCTGTATAAGATGTATAAGATAAAACCCCAAAATAGATAATCCTCCTCCTTGCTGGTATGTCTCTCTCTCTCTCTCTCCTATGTGCAATACACAAGTGTGAGTCTGTGTTCAAATGAGGAACACAAATGCTCTATTTATACTCTTTTGACACTTGACATTTAACCTAACAAGTCGACCCCACTAAATTGACTAGGCTTACTTAACCTAGGGAATCTCAAAATAGTACTATATATATTATATTCATTAGGATACTATTGTCTCGAATTACAATGTAGGATTTACCTCATGACTCTATGATGACCAAATACAATAGTAACATCTCGACGGAGGAATAAGACATCTCCCTTACGATACATCAGTAAAATACATTTAGAATATTCTTTGAAGTTACAATATTTCAACACTCCCCCTTAACGAGAAGGGTATTCTACTGACAACAACATCATCAACTATAGGAGTAACGAGAGAGAGCATCTTCAGCGGTATCAAGATAATACATCTATACATCATAGGAATTTTTCAACAATCATCAGCAATTGTAACTGTTACTGGAATATCTTCAATATATTCAGTACTGGAACATCATCTTCTAGGGCACCGAGTCTACATCTTTTGCAGCACTCAATCACTTGATCCTTTGCAGCAACACTTCGATCTTTCAATCCCTTGTAGAAGCACTTTGATCTTCTTGATCCTTTGCGGCATCACTTCGATCTTCTCGATCTTTTGCAAAAACACTTCGATCTTCTCGGTCCTTTGCAACAACACTTTGATCTTCTTGATCATTTGCTGTAGTACTTCGATCTTCTTGATCCTTTGCAGCAACACTTTGATCTTCCTGACCCTTTGCAAAAGCACTTCAATCTTCTCGATCCTTTGCAACAACACTTTGATCTTCTTGATCCTTTGCCACAACACTTCGATCTTCTTAATCCTTCGCCGCAACACTACCTACAATACACATGATCTCTTTGCGGGATGAACAATCCCTATCACTTTAGGATATAAGTCCAAGGGTGATGCAATCCTCATCATCCTACTCCCCCTTAATGAGGAGGGTCTAGAGTATTGACCAGCTGGCGTTAGCACTATTTTTGGGCTAAGTAGTTGGTAAGGGATTAGGCCAGTCAAAGGAGGAATAAGGTCTGCAAATTTTCTTATCATATGACCTTGAAGGGTGTTAATGAGGTTCTATAGGTATTTTGAAGGATCATTTCTAAGTTAAAAATGCAAAATAATTGAAAAAATTCTAGTTTTCAACTTTGCAAATGTATGTGAATGAGAAATTATGTTCCAAGTTGTATGGTGACCGGAAATGAAAGGCCTAAAGGCATAGGATTAAGAATTTTGGTATGGGTGGGAAGAGGTTAACTTGCAGACAAAGTTGTCCGTTGGATGAGTATATGTAAATAGATCTACGGTTCTGAAAAATTTCGTTGTTTTAACATGCATGAAGAAATACAATTTCTTAAATCAACAGAATGGCGTAGAATATTTGTATTTCAACGATGGTGATCAAAGGTTGAATCAAATCCACGGTGGAAATTCATTCTTCTTATATAATTTGCACGGACAAAATAACTTTTCATATTTGTGGAATTTTGTAGGGCCTGCATGTTTTAATGGTTAGGATTGATGATGGAGTAAGATCAACAGAGGATGTGAATTTTGCTGATATAACATGCTAGCAAAAAGTAATTTTTCTAATCCGCGGAATTGCTTAAAGGTCTGCATATTTTGATGGAGGAGATCTAACTAGAAAATGAATCTACGGCGGAGAACAATTCCGTTAATCCAACATGCGTGGATAAATGAACATTTGAAATCTTCGGAATATGGTTGGTTCTTAAAGTTTGAACGACGGAGATTTAAAGAGGAGTTTGATCAAAGCCTAGAAACAATTCCGCAAGGTGAACTAGCATGGAGAAAGCCAAAATGAAGATTTGTGGAATTGGGTATAGGCCGCATGTTCTAAGGGCTCATATTAAAGCTTGATCTAGATCAACCACTAAGGTTGATTCCACATATTGAAAGTGCGAGGATAATGGCCACGAGTGATCCTTCTAGGGCGTGAGTTGAATGCATCGATCCAGCACGTGGATGGTTGATGTGGTGGTGAGTGAAGGAGAAAAAAGGCCAGTGAACATTCTAGAACATGGCTTCATCACCCAGACACGTGGATAACAATTCATTGGCAGCTGGTTCACGTTTTAAATGGTTGAAATTCATTCTCAGCAGCATGCAGTCTGATGGGCGATTTGGACGGAGTGTTGAACGAAAGATTGGGACGTGAGCTGGATATGCTAAGCATTGATCTAGGGAAAAAAGAGTGTCTATATGCTAGCGCGCTTTAGGAATGGAGTCTTCAGCAACAAATTTCGACATCTAGCAAACCACCAACGAGTTTAATGCAACGGGCTGAATGATGAGCTGGACGCCGAGCTGGACATGCTGTGTGAAAAGTAGGTTGAATGCGTTTTGCATATTAACTTAGTTCAAAAGGATTATAAAACCTGCAAATAATTATACAAACTAATTAATACATAAAGTATGCTTTAAGAATGTTATTTTTAATTGATTAAGCCATAAAAATGATAATAAAAAAATAATTTTAAAAAAACCTTAAAAACACTCATACCTGAAGTTGAATAATAATCTACATCACAGAAAACATACAAAAGATGATAAAATATGTATTTAAAGGAATATTTTATCTCCCAAAAATGGTAACAAATCGAGGATCAACACACTCTCTTAGAGAAGAACGCCACCAATATGTTAGAATATCTGAAGTTTTTTCAGCGTCTTCTCTTGCAATTAGAGAGTTTCTTCTTCATGATTGGGATACCCGAACACCAGTAAAAAGTAGTACCCTACACACACTCCAATGCAACTCTCATATGTGTCCGAGTGGCTAGATGCAATGAGGATGATCTTGCAACCCTCACTATAGTACTCACCACTACCTGTAATGGGAAGTTGGTGATGTGTACAATAGGAATGCATGATCCCTTTTTCTGAGTACTTGGTGTGCAGTAGGTGTCAACATAGTATTGCACACTCATAGGGTCACTACCCCTACCTGTGCCCTCAAGGTTCACGAGCACACCCCTGTGAGATAACCTTATGATGAAGTACATATCTTTTATGGATACTTCCAACATCTCCCCTTGAAGATCAAAAGCACCAAGGTCATGGCCCCAATAGCTGATCAAATGCTAAAGCAAATGGACATTGCCCTGCATGTTGGAAGTACAAAAGAAATTCACTAAACCACATTGCCATAAAATTTGCACAATTGGGCCATCTCATAGAGCATCACAATCCATGTCCTCATGCTCTCGCTCCCTCCACTCTAACACCATGATTGTACCTACCCAATTAACCATTATTAATCATTAGAATCCATTTAATTCTTTCATTTTTGGTTTATATTAAAATTTTCTATGCCACATAGAACACATGACTGTTCTTTAGGCATCTCGTGTGTCACACGCGGGTTTCTCTTGAGCAAGTTGCATGTAGAACGCCCGTACGTGACTATTTAAGTCGCATACCTGTGTGTAATGCATATCCTTCTTAGGGCTGGCCCAAAACATTAATTTTTTTCACCAAAATGAAAATTGAAGTGGATGAAATACAAGAGAGGGGAAATCCAACCATCCTGACACTTAAGAATTGTAAATTGGTCCACTAATTTTTCCTCGCCGAGAAATTCGAGTTTGAGGTGAAAACTTGCCAAATTGGGGAAAAGAGTCAAATGGTATGTTTTATTTTAGTTTTTGAACTATATATAGAAACAATTTTAAAATTTTGGGTTTTTAGTCTATAGTTGGAAAATTATTTTTATAATTGAACTAATACCATGTCTTTTTCCCCAATGCAACAGTTTCGAAGTCTTTAAGAAGTCGTCATCCACTCATATAGGGTAGGATTTGGTCCTCCATATGTATTTTGCATCTATACCTTATCTGTTCTTAACACTTATATTACCTCTTTGACCACGATCTATGGTGTCTAACCATTGTTTACCTCATCTACATCATTGTTCTTCCGTGAATAGGGCCTCCTTTTCATGGGTACCTTAGTTGATAACACTTTACTATCTTTTGGTACCCATGCCGCAATTGTGATAGGTTTGCGGGAGCCTTCTTACTAGTTTTTCATGACAAAATGAACCTTCATTTTGCATCTTTTTGCTAAATATCCTTGTTTATAAGGCTCCCCACCCTTATGGATTTTCTTTAGGCCCAGGTCTGACTCCTCAAAACAAACTTTATTGCCCAGTAAACTTGTCCATTTAGGCTCCTTAAGAATATGTGAACGGGAATCCACATTGGTGGTAGTTTATCGCTTTTTTAGACCATGTGGAATAATACGAGAAAGGGGCACTCTCTTTTCTTCAGAATTGAGAAGAGTATTCTCATGCATAGGTTTATCACTTTTCTGGACCCGAGGGACTAAATTTACAGAAAAGGAACAACCAGTATGAGCTTAGTTCTCTTTTTTTCGTGCTCTGGACCTAAACATGAAAAAGATTATGAGCGTACTTTATGTCTTTATCATGCTCGTTAAACCCTAAAGAAAAAATCACCGAGTTTACTATTGTAAGCCCCATTTATCGTAATCAAATGGATCTTTCTGAGTGATCTTTCCTTCCTTCACACTCCTAAAACTCAGGCTATATTCTTCTTTTGAAGGAGCATTGGGTAGGTGGTAATTTAACCTTTTTCAAACCTTCCTGACTAAGTACGAAAAATGTGTGCCTTATTTCTTCGAAAGCTAAGAGATTTCTTCTGTGGTTTGTTTTATACTTTTTCGGCCTCAGGAGACTAAATTGTATGAAAAATCACCCCCTTGGAGTCTTCTTCGGAGTTTTCAGACTCTAAAAACATGAAAACACTAACGAGCATGTATTAGTTTGGGCTCGTAAAATCCATGAATAAGTAACTTTATCAAGCATTATTTTCTCCCCTCTTCAATCTTGATGAAAATGAAGAGAGACTTGAGTTGAATTTCCTGGACTCGTTAAAATTTAATAGGAAAGATAAGGAAGAAGTACTCTCTTTGGGTTATAAACAGTGGCAACATGTCCTCCTTGAACATAGCACTTTCTGAACTTTTCGATACTCATGTTTCAGTTTACACATTCAGCTCAGTTATTACTTCGAGTTTTGTACTCCTCCACTTGTCCTTTATACATGGGGAATTTGATCATGTCTCCTACATGACAGATAAGTCTAGCTGTCCTATATGCAAGTTAAAAGTTGCCTTCGGTCATCTCTGTGCCATGATCTTTGTTCAAGGATTATCCCTTCATCTGATTATTATCCTGATTCCATCATTATCCTATCTGATTATTACTTGTGTCTACCTTCCCATATCCATTTCCTAGTCACTATTGTGATTTGTTGGAGGATTCATTGCCTTCCTCATCATAGTATGGTTTCTCATCAGCACTTCCTGGAGACAAAGACGTAGAGTTTTGATGATGGTACCTTAGGACTCACTACCATTATTGGTGAACTCCTTTTCTTCAGTTTTCACTTTCATCATTTGTCTGACATCCTGTTGAGTTTCTTCCATGTTTGACTTCAACACATCTATTCACTTGGTAGAGATTGTACTGGTTACTTTGGATTTTGACGAAGACCTTAGGTTCACCTTTATAACCTAAGTTGTGCAATATTATGTTATGTTCAGTTACACAACTTCCATATTTTGAAGACTCATCATTGTATATTGTGGCTTCGATCCACCTTTGTAATATACGTGGTCTTGTTACCTATATCATATGATGTAATCAAATATTGTAAAGGAGCTACGGTTCCATTATATTGAACATAGCATCCTCGGATATGATTTTGTATATGACATTGATATGTATATGTTTCAGGTATCTCCTCTACTTCTTTGGACACTTTAGTTATTCAAGATTAAAATATTGTAATGTATTTCGACCATCGCTTCCCTCTGACCTCACACATTAGGGGGCATATGTTATCATGTAAAATGACACTTCTTCATCCGAGTACTTGTTATATTTTTAACATTAAGCTAGCATTATTAGGATCTTTAACTGAGAGAATAACAAGCACAACAATCAAACACAAGAAACAATGAACACAGTGTTTTTCCTTGGGGAAACCATAAATGGAGAAAACCTCGCAAATTCCTCAGAGATAGAATCAACACCAAATAGAAAAGCCCCAAAAATAGTAAGATGATCTCTAGACGGCAGTAACCTCTTTCTTCCTAGCCCCAGTGTCTTCTTCTTCCTCAGCTATGCGCTACAACTGAGTGTGAGTGAGTGTGTGATAAATAGAGAGGCTAGCTCTCTATTTATACTAATTCCTGACTTGACTAAACTCTACTAGGGTTGAATTCTCTAGGAGAGTCTAATAACCCTAGTGCCGTGAAACTGCGGGGACTTTAACCCTTGAACAATAGGAGGGTTACCCACAATGACTTGACATGACTTGTTTACATTATAGAACCTCCCGATTAGAACATCGAGGAATGACATGACTCAATTACATTACAGAAACATCCCAGAATAAACATCGGGGTACACGACATAAGATATATAAGTGAATACATTCCAAAGTTATAAATATATCAACAATACTGACATCCAATATGTTGGGACACAAAAGAAAAAACTCGATTGAAGTAGCCAAAACACTATAAATGGGCATGACTATTGATACATCATCTGCTGACCAACTAGATATATTTTTATTTAGACATTAGCGTTGCACACGTGACTATTTGCATAGAAAACCACGTGTCATGCACGAGTATGTGCATCGCAACTCACGTGTACATTGCACACATGCGTTTCCTTAAAGCAAGGAGTGTGTCATATGCAACATGCCTATATCAATACTCATGTGTACCTTAATTTGAAGTTAAAAAATATAAATTGTGATTAGTCGATATTAGTTGATCCCCTAATCATAACTATCTCAACACTCAACCATCCTAACCTTCGAAACCTCTCTATTTCCCCATGTATAAATAGAGGGCATGGGATGGAGCTAATTAATGATTCTTAGAAGAGAAAAATTATGTTGGCGGTATGTCTTCAGACATCTTGGAGCAGCAAAACTTAGTGTCCTTGGTTTTCAGAAGTTGGGTTGTAATCTCACCATTCTCTGTTTATTAATAAAGAAAGTTTCTTGTTCCAATATTCTACACTCTTGTATATGTTGATTACTGAATTATCTTATTATTTCAGTATGAATATGTGTTTCATTAACCGTTGATACATATATATGAGATATTTGCAGGAAGAAATTGTTCTTTGCAGGTGATTGGAGAAAGCCTTGGAAGCTGTGGAAGTAACTGGAAGAGGAGAAGAAAAAGCTTGGATAAACTGTCATAAACCAAGTTTGCCCCTTTTTATTCCTATTCATATATTGATTTCTACATGGTTGATTGTCTGCAAGCTTAGCTTAGTAAGTTGGTAACCCCAGAGACCCTAGGTTATAAGGGTATGTTTTCCTGAACAACAGACGTACAAATGATTGACAGGTCAGACACCATTATGACTTGTTTATGGACAGGAAGCAGTTGTTCCTTTCACTTTCGACAACAAATACCAAAAAATTCTGGCATATTACGCATTAATGTTGAAGAGGCTAAGAAATAATGATTAATACAATTGGATAAAATAGAAGAACATCGAATGATCTCAGTACAATGCCAAGAAATCCCAAAAAAAGAACAGAAAGCTTGGCATAATCAGAATATTAAAAATAAAAACTTGTCAGTTGGAGACCTTGCATTGTTGTATAACAATCGAAAACGAAAACAAAAAAAACTACATACAGAGCGGATGGGACCAAACATTGTCGAAGAAATCAATGCTAACGGATCAGTCTGACTGAAAATGTTACAAGGAATTATATTTTGGAAACTTGTTAATGGTTGTAGCAGGAATCGAAAAAACCATAGTATTCAACATTGTACATCAACGTTTCAAATCCAAAATAGGATCCATCATTCAAAAAATAATTGTTTATATAACTGATAACAAAAATTGAAAAAAATAAAAAAAATAAAAAACTATAAAAACCTAAATATCAACAAAGAAAACAATACAGAAAAATAATATGACAGGGCCTTGGATGAATTCTTAGGAAGGAAGTAGCAGATTGCCATTTGAAACAAATAACCACGGACATCATAATCATCAACACAAAGAATACCCATCATTCCACCAACATTTCCACAATCACGATGCACATCGACATAAAGAAGGCTCAACGTTCCAATCAAGTCATAATGATCATCGAAAGAAGGAGCACCAAAACCAGTGTGCATGAAAAGAACACTTGACAGATCATCCTTCACAATCATATCCACCATTAATACCTTCACCTACCAGATCTCTTCCTGCTCCATCTATTTCCTTTATAAATACCACAGTAGATGAAGACCAAACATCATTCCACGAAGAGCTAGAAAATCATAGCTACCAAACACCTAAGACCAATATACCTGTGTGTGAACTAGAGCATTCAATCGACACAATGGAACCTAAAATGACAAACAAGATCTGCAATGAAAAAAATTAAAGAGTTAGAAACAACCACAACTCCACTGGTACAATGAGTGGATAACGTCCGTAAAGAGAAAGTTATAGAAACATCATGGGAAATATTGTGGAAGGAAATCAAGAAATCGTCATACAAATATGGAAAAATGACAGAGGAATCCCAAGTAAGTGCAAGCACAATCCTTGCTTACATGAATGCACCTCTCATGGAATTTTTTGTGGGAACAAAGGACATCATAGCATAGTTCATTGTTAGTTGATACCACAATGAAATTTTTTATTTTGACAGACTTGTTGAAATATCTGGCGACGTAATCTATAGGCTTACTGGGTTGTCAAACAAAGGCGAACTGGTCCCTGTAAGATCAAACCCATGCCTAGTCGAAAAGATAATAGGAACACCAGCAGGAAAGAATTGAAGAGGATTAATAATTATCCAAATACAATATACAACACCCAAGATAGTGGCAAAGAGTGTCTCTGCAGGTCTGACAAGCACAGGGCAAGGTTCCGACTTAAAACTAGACATGTTGGAATCTGCCGTGAATGTAGCAGAAAAAGGGAAAGTTTACTATTGGGAAGAGCACTTAGTAGAAATGATCAAAACCAATTCACAAAATGTAAAGAGGAGGGAACACCAATTAAATTTCCTTCCTTAATCATATGGATTACAATGTACCATCTTCGACCAATCGAACATCCAGACTTCAATGAACCGAACACAATCAGTATGTGGAATTTCAAAGATTTTTCAATAGCTAGGAATCAACGGGAATTAGAGAAAGACAAGATTTGGTTGGATACTTTGTTCCAAAATTTGAAAATAAAAACAACCAGATGAATGGTACCCTAGAATATCCGACGATGTCTACTGTTGACAGCACACATTCAATTAAAATTAGACTACACTTTAGTATGGTACCTGCAGGGGGCTCTAGGAAAGGATGAACCCTCGAATTTTACCCATCAATCGAAGACATCTTTGCAAAGCTAACTCGACATTCTAACACCAAGTTAGACATACCACCAATCACAGAGAAGTTTAGTCAACCTATTGTTGAACCTTTAACTAACTAGGAAAACGAAGAGGACTATGAAGTACAAATTCATATCAGTACTTTTAATTTGAATGATACTCCTACAGAATAATTTAACACCCTAAAAGTTGCCATAATACCACCAACACAACAACAAGAGGAAGAAGCAGTACAGAGAGATGAAGAAACCCAATCCGACATCCTTCTTCCATAATACGCAATGAAAAAAGAAAACATCCGTCAGCTAGCTGTTGAGTTGTCTAAAGCTCAATAGAAGAGGAAGAATATGGTAAAAGGAAAGGGGAAGCGCAAGATTTTACTTTCAGAATAGTCGGACGATGAATATGAGCTACATTTTAGAGCTGTGCAAATTCTAGAGGACATTGCTAAAAACAAAGTATCAGTTGAGGAACAATTCAAAAATTTCATCACGGAAAAAGCAAAGCAACCTCAAGCAAAGAAAGAAAAAATTGTTACTCCACATGAGGTTGAGCCATTCGACCTCACTTCCACCCCACCACTTCTATCCCTAGTTCAAATAGTTGAATAAGGTTTACCGACTTCGACCTTTATTACACCAACAACTTCTGTAAATCCATATTTACAAGCACTACCTGAAAACCTCCATACTAGAGTCGATAAGGATATTGGCCTTCAATATTTCATTAACCAACTCCCATCCATTTTTCCCATTGTTTAGCAACTAATGGTAACAAGACCAGTTATCGTTTTAGATGCTCTGTTGAGCCTCATTTTGTTATCATTTTTGGCATTAAAATAACACATTTAAATGTATATTTTATTATCTTTGGTGTATTTTATGTCATGCAAATCATTATTTAGCACAAGGTATGAACAAATTTAATGTTTACTCAATTTTGGTTATTAATATCATTTTTATGATTTTATTAACTTAAATTTATATTATTTAAAGCATATTTGACATATTAATTAATATGTGTATTTGTTTGCAGGTTATGTAGTATGTTTGGGCGAATCTATAAACAAAATGCATTTAGCTTACTGTTCAGCCTTATTTGCGCAACCACTGTCCAGTTCATCATCCAGCTCGTTGTCCAGCTCACCTTCGAGTTTCTCGTCCAGCTCGTTAATCAGGTTGCACGCTGTCCATAACCAATTTCAGGCATTTAATGTGGAATAGTTCTGTAAACGGCTTGTTGTCCACGCGTTCAGTTGATGGAAAAAACTCATGCTCTATAAGATCACGTTGGAGGAGCAAGTCGGTAAGGAGACTTGAATGATAGCCGACTTAGTCGATTATCTGACTAAGTCGATCGGCTGGCTGACTAAACTAGAGATTAGGTCGGCCATCTAAGGTCGTGTCGGTTCACCGAACCAACAGGTAGTTATTTTGTAACTATTTTGTAATCATATATATTAGGTTGTTGAGCCAGATGAGAACTCAGTTTAGTTCTCTGTGTTGTATGGACCCATTCATGTAATATAATCTGTTAATTCTCCTACTTGTTCTTATCTCTTGTCTCTATTATGTAGGTATGTTTTGGTATGTATTATTGGTAACCTTATGTGATCTGTGAGATTACAACATTGGTTCCGTTGCCAGTATTACATGTCTGAGATGTATGCAAACAGATGATATCAGAACAGGAGATTAAGGACTGGTGGAAACGTGAAGTTGCAAATTATGTGCAGAATTATGCACAAAGAAACAGATTAATGACTGCACAAGCAAAAGAAAGATTCTTTACAGAAACACATGAGAAGTTTGTAGAATCAGCACCCCAACTTCTAAAGAAACTCCTGGATGAAAAAGCTGGAAGGGACTAAACACCAACAGTTGCTGGAAAAACTAATCCGAGGGGGAAGAACAAACTTGTCGGAGTGGTTAAAAAAAATCACCGATGACTTCTGCGAGGAGAAAGGAGTAGAAGACAGAACTTCGGTGGAAACTGTCAAGGAGAAATTTTACATAGACCTCACCGAGCAATTTCTGTGTTCATTACCGACCTTGCTGTTTAAATTCCTGATCGAGAAGGGAGTAGGTCATATTGTCGAACCTCATCCATCACTTCACAGACCGCCATTAAACCCTAACTGGGTTGAAAAGAAAAAGAGGTGGGAAAATTTCATTGCAGAAAGGGAGTGGGAATACTTCCTAAGCAAGTAGACCGAACTATCCGAGCTTTCTAAAAGCGTCGGGTTGGCTATGGGGGGGGTAGCTGGCCATATGTCAAGATAAAGTGGAGTGGATTCTAGTCACCTAGAAGTAGATACCATTCATTAGTAATGAGAAGTCGACCAAAAGGGAAATCAAGAAGATAGTATCATACAATGGTATGTTGGACATTCAGAAAATAGAGAGGGAAGAGAGACAACAAAGGAGGGAAGAAAGGAGAGAAAGAGCCTTAGCACTGCACAGAGGAAGGAGTCCTAGGGTGACCAACCAGGAAAGAAATCCTCCAGATTCGGGTCATGACTGACAAGAAGAAGGCGTCCCCTATGGAGGAAGAATTGTGGATAGAGCAGCCAGAAGCTCTCCAATTAAGAGCTCCCCATGAAGGAACAACTCTCTCTCTGTTGAATCCGCGTACCCAGATACAAACTATTGTTGAAGAGGACCTCCAACTAGGAGCTAGTGACTTTGGTATATGGAGTCGACTAGACGACCAGACATACATGAGAAGACACCTCATTATCTGTCGACTAGAAGAAGGAAATTGGGTTACCTTTCAAGAAATACCCTCCAACCGAAGTATCCACTTACTTTTACCTACACATGAAAGAGCACCCCCCCTTCCAAATACAGCTTTGGAGAACACAGAACATTCAGAACTACAGAAAGGTAACTGCAGTTGGACATTGATAGAAGAAGTCGAAATCAATCGACTGCCAGTTGACGATGTAACGACAAAAACAACTGACGGAGACACAAGTTCCATCGACGATAGCTTCGTAGAGACAAATAAGCCAATAACCCCACTACCCCCACCAACCCCACCCCCACCTCCACCACCGCCACCTCCTGAAAGCAGTGACAGTGATTCCGACATGGGTCACGGGTCAGCACACATTCCTCTTTATGAGGGGGATGAGGACCCCAGATGACATTGGTTCGTCTGCGAGTTGACTTGGAAGGCAAACCAAGTTACGGACGAAGACAAGCAGATGGCAAGTTCATTGGTGCCTTGAGGAAAAAGGGAATTAACTTGGTATATTACCTTTTCTGAAAGACAACCTCGAGCAACCAAATCCAAGATCAAAGTGCAATTTATATTATTTTTCAAAACTCCAGATGCAAAACATCTGGCAGCGAAAAAACTAAAAACAACATCACAGAAGCCATGAGAAACTGTCCGCGACTATGATAAGCGATGGAAAGAACTTCTTAGGAAACTAGACTATGTTATAGATGAACAATTATTAATCCAATGGTTTCTTGCAGGTTTATCTCAGAAATTTCGTCGACACATAAGTCTTGAAATATTCAAGTCTTACGAAGATGCACTTACAAAAGCTCTCCAAGTGGAAATGGATGAGGACATACCAGCATACTCCACTGATCACAGACTAGAAGAACAACTTGAGAGTGTACAGAAGTCTTTAAAGGAATTAAACCTCAAAAATAAGGATATCTGGTGCACAAAGTGCTCGACGACCGGACATTCCAAAGACAACTGTTGACAGGAATACAACCGACAGGACGTTCGATTCATGCAGATGAAATGTTTTTGTGACATTTTCTAGGAGCATGGAGACCAATCAACAAAGGATTGCCCATTCAACATGCAGAACGGCAAGGCATCTTGGTGTGCAATCTGTGAAACTAAAAATCATAACACAGCCGACTGCCATTTGAACTTGAAGAACTGACAGAATTATCATGCAATCTACCAAACCACTGCAGTTGCACAAAATAATGAGCAAAACAACTTACCAAATGATCAGAACAGTCAAATATATGAAGGTCGAAGATACGAGTGCCGGTATGACAATTGACATGAAGGCTATGGAGGATGAGGTCGATTCCTTGGGAATCGAGACAACCGACCATGTCGACCCATCCAATGCTTTACATGTTATAAGGAGGGACATCGGTATGCAGACTGCCCATATAAAGATAGAACTGACCTCAAATTTTGTACTCATTGTGGAGTAGGGGATCACTCACTAGAGGATTGCCCTACCATGCTGGAAAAAATAAATACAAAGAAAAATGTTAATGTCTTGTTGTGTGTGCAAAAAAATGATGTAATAAACACACAAAATCCGATAAGGGACAAAAACAGGAAGTGATAACCCAAGAATCACCAAAATAAAAGAGAAAAATGTCTATCCTGATCCACTTAAAGAAAAACAAACATACAAAGAAGAAACCAATGTATTCAAAGAATTTGCACGATAGGAACAAGCTAACGACAATCAACATAACACAATAAAAGAATTAATACAGCTCATACAAAAAGACAACTCAGTATCTCAGTTCATCGATTTGCTATATGAAATAAAACATAACAACTATGAAAAACAAACAAAGAATATCTACAGCTTAAATAAAAAAGATAAAAGTGATGCCGACCCACTTGTCGACCTAAAAATTGAAGGATACCATGTCCGACAAGTAGTGCTCGACTTTGGATCACAAGTAAACATCATGACTCGTGACACTTGGGAAAAAATGGGAAGACTTCGACTATATGAGTTAGGCATATACCTGAAACTAGCCGACCAAGGCCTAATTGAACCTATTGGAGTCTGGAAAAACGTTAACACAACTATAAAAGGAATCTTGACCAAAGTCAACTTCTAAACCATTGACCCTAAGGAAGGATCCGGTTCCTTCCCAGCGTTAGTCGGTCGACCTTAGGGTAGAAATATGAAAGTATCGATATCCATGGACAAAGAGAGAATCAAATTAAAAGGAAATGGACAAAAGGTCATTGTACCTATTCATCCATCTCAAGGAGAACCTTAAACTGAACCTATCGATGAAGAAGTCGACATTTGACAACTCTACCAGATTCAAAACAATGCAGATTATACAAAACCTAATATCTACGGAGAACTTCATTTAGGCAACCAAGACTCGGTTATAATTCAGACGCCAAATTATATGAGTGGGAGATCGAGAACTATGAAACACAAGCAAAAGGGTGTTGGACTATTCAAAAAGTGCAGAAAAATCCCACCCAACAGTGCTTCTTAGTGTCCATTGTCCCAAAAATACTTGAGAAGAAAATTAGGGAATACCCTACCTTACAACATACCAATGTAAATATTGCACAAATACCAAGATACAAGGAAAGCGAATCACCAATCATGCATGTAGAACAAGTTTCCAAAAATATTGGCGACCATGGCCGGCTTCAAATCCTAGTAGAAACTTTTACAGGACAAGCTGCTAGATGGTGGGATACCCATCAGACAAGAATGTAGACCTGGACATCATCTTCGACTTACTTTGTTGAAATGTTTGGAGGAAATAAGTTAACCAAACAGGCTCAGATACCTATATTCACTCAAGGACAGAACCCATAAGATCATATTAAGACATGTGAAAAAGAATGGAGAAAACTTGGATACAAGGATGAACGAGCATGGCCACACCTATTCCCATCAACCCTCGCCGACTTACCAAACAAATGGTATAAAATGGAAGAAGCTAGAGGTGAAACATTCTTATGGAATGAACTTAGAGAAAATTTCATTAAAGATTTCAACTTTCTACCACAAAATGAAAACTTGGTCGAAACAGCAAAACAGATTAAAGAATTTATACAGCCGACAGAAAACAAACCCTTAAATGATAACCGACAGACAATGAAATGCAACAATATACAAACCAGGACAAAACCACAGTCGACAAGACTACAGTTAGAAAATGAAAATACAGAAGGGAAAAGCTTTAGATGGAAATCAAACCAAGTTGAAACGATCAAACCTATTTGTACAGTCCTTAAAGTGGAAACAACCGACAAACATGATACCGACAGAATGACTGCAGCTGACTTCCCTACCACATTCTCACAATTTAAGGAAGGAAGTCAACCAATCAATGAAGCCAAAGCACCAGAATGGCTAGATGCTATAGTCAAAAATAGGGAATTCGACATCTCAAATGATGATCAACCAAAAATGGCCAATATTGGTGACTACTGGAGTGAAGAGTAGACCACAGAGATAGTGAACTTATTAAAAGAGTTCCAAGATGTATTTTCTAGAGATTATAAAGACCTCAAAGGCTTAGTCCACGAAATGGGGGAAATGAAGATTGACACTAAACCTGATGTTCGACCTATGAAGAAAAGGCCATATAAGATATCTCACAAATACAAAGAGATAGTCAAAAAGGAAATTGATAACATGCTTGTAACAGACATCATCTATCCTATTGACCAATCAGAATGGGCAAGTCCAATGGTTGTACAACCTAAGAAACATGATCCGACCAAACTAAGAATTTGTGTCGACTTTAGAGAACTAAATAGAGTGACACTGACAGACCCATTTCCAACTCCTTATGCAGATGAAATCTTAAATGAGGTTGCAAGACATGAATGCTACTCATTTATCGATGGATTCTTAGGTTATAACCAAGTGCCAATAGCTAAAGAAGACCAGAAAAAGAAAACCTTTGTATATGAATTTGGCTCATTTGCTTATAAGGTCATGCCTTTTGGATTAAAGAATGCACCTACAGTATTTTCTAGAATTGTTGTCAAAACATTTCAAGAATATATTTACAAGACCATGGCAGTATACTTTGATGATTGGACAATATACTCTATGTTAAAGGATCATTGCAAATGGCTTAGGCTTATGTTGGAGAGATGTAGACAAATTCAACTATCCCTAAACATCAAGAAATACATATTTGTCACCCCTATAGGGAAATTATTAGGGCACATTGTCTGTAAGGAAGGTATTAAGGTTGACTTTGCAAAAATCAAAATTATCCTTGACTTAAAACCACTAGTAAACCCAAAACAAGTCAGGGTGTTACTTGGCCACATAGGCTATTACAAAAAATTCATAATATATTATTTAGATAGGACTTATCCACCTGAAGAACTATTAAGGGAAGATAAAGAGTTCAACTGGATAGAGGAGTGCCACATATCATTCAAAAAATTAAAAAGAAAACTAGTTGAAGCACCAATCCTAAGGTTTCCATACTGGTCGATCAAATTCCATGTTCATATTGATGCATCAGGCCTAGCAATAGGAGCAATCTTAACTCAACCAGGAGATGATAGAATGGATTATCTTATAGTTTACATTAGCAGAAAATTAAACAAAGCCAAGAGAAACTATTCGACAACAGAAAGAGAAGCATTAGGAATGGTCTTTGCATTACAAAAATATCGACATTATCTTCTATCTAACCCATTTATATTCAATACAGACCATCAGGCACTTAAATATCTCGTCAATAAACCACTACATCATGGAGGGATTTGTCGATGGCTACTATTATTCCAAGAATTCAAATTCGACGTTGTTGTCATACCAGGCAAGTTAAATGTCGGTCCCGACCATCTATCCCGAATCGACATAGGAGAAGAGCCGACAGGAGTCGAAGATGACTTACCTAATGCACATCTATTTTGGATAGAAGCAGTCCCAAAAGAATTAGAAGAAATAACCCAGTTCTTAGAAGATGGACAAGCACCAGAAGGAATGAGTACAAACAAGAAGTAGATCTTATCTATGAAGACTGCACCATATAGTCTTATAAATGGATTCTTATACAAAATGGGATTAGATGACATCCTCAGAAGGTGTGTACTAGAACATGAATGAGACAACATTATGCATGAAGCACATTATGGACCTGCAGGAGGACATTTCCAAGCAGAAACAACTGCAAAAAACTCCAACAGTCGGCGTTATGGTGGTCGACACTTCACAAAGATTGCAAAAATTTTGTCAGTCAATGTGACAGATGTCAACGACTAGGTCGACCTCTCCCTAGCATGAAAATTCCTTTGATATCAGTCAACCCAAGTTTGACATTTGAAATCTAGGCCATAGACTTCATAGGACCATTTCCTATACTCGCGAAAAGGATAGGTGCAAGGTACATCATAACTGCAGTCAAATATGTAACTAAATGGGTAGAGGCCGAACCAGTCGATACATGTTCTAGTGAGACAGCTGCTAAGTTTATTTATGAGAATATCATCACCAGATTTGGATGTCCACTAACCTTAATTAGTGACCAAGGAACACACTTCATCAATAGAACTATCAAAACCCTAACCGACCAGTTCCAAATCATCCATCGTCTGAGTACAACATACCATCCTCAGTCGAATGGAGCAATTGAAGCATTTAATAAAACATTAACAAGAGGACTAACCAAAATATGTAATGCTGATAAGGACGACTGGGACGAGAAAATACCTGTAGTATTATGGGCATACAGAACAACATACAAACGCTCAACTGACCAAACTCCTTTCCGACTAGTCTATGGACAAGAAGCAGGAGTTCCACTACACTTCTGACAACAGTCACCTATCATCGCAGAGATCCTACATGTCGATGTCGAACAAAGAAGAAAGGACCGACTATTGCAACTAAGCAAACTCGAAGAACACCGACTAATGGCAATCCAACATCAAGAAATCCAGAAAATATTGCAAATTTGGACATATTTCCAACATCACCTAGCAGTAACAGCCCCAACAATTGTCGAAGTCTGTGTACAGAAAAATCCGACCATCAGACTTCACAGCGCATGAAGACCAAGCACATCATAATGACTACTAGGACACATAGGAATATTTTTGTACCTCCCTATTTCTTCGGGACGAAGAAACATTTTGTTCATGGGGGAGATGTTGGAGGAGAAAGTCAATAAGTTGACTTGAATGATAGCCGACTTAGTCGATCAGCCGACTAAGTCAGCCAGTCGACTAAACTAGAGATTAGGTTGGCCACCTAACGTCGTGTTGGTTCATCGAACCGACAGGTAGTTATTTTGTAACTGTTTTGTAATCATATATATTAGGCTGTTGAGCCAGATGAGAACTCGGTTATGTTCTCTGTGTTGTATGGACCCATTCATGTAATATAATCTGTTAATTCTCCTACTTGTTCTCATCTCTTGTCTCTGTTATGTATGTATGTTTTGGTATGTATTATTGGTAACCTTATGTGATCTGTGAGATTACAACAGATCGCCATCACGTTGCTTGTCATCCACGCGCTCGGAGGATGGAACGTCTCTAGTCTAGAAGGATCAGCTGTAGCCTCCTTTGCTTAAACTCCGAATTGTTACCAGTCTGCGCGCTTTGAAGAATGGATCGACTTGCGTTCTGGAATCCCACTACATGCTCACTGTTCACACTGATGAAGGACCTGTGTTTTAGAAATTCGCCATCATAGACATTGTCTGGGTCAAACACCACATCGTCAGTTTCACTAAAGAAGGGCCTGCATGCCACGTTCACAGTGAAGAAAACCAAACTTACACCAAAGAAGGGATATGCCTATGTGCTGGCCTGTAAACTGTTATTGCCTTATATGATTGACTAAATTTAGAAGAGCAGTCAACCACTAAGGGTCAACTTGCTCAACCTATTTAAAACAGTGTGTATATAAACACCTCCATACAGAGAGATAGGGGTTGATCAATCCATTATATAGATAGTTAGTTTTCTTTGAGGGAAGGATATTGTAACTAGGTTCCTTACGTCTAATAAGAACTCTACGCTTTGTTGTTTATGACTGCATGTGCAAGCATTCACCAGGAATTATCCATGATTGCTGAGAGGGCCCCTTGACATTCTATGGTTTCTATTTTCGTTCGAGTTTTTGTTATCTCATCCTTGCAGATAAGTAGTTTAATTTCTAATTTGTTTAGGTAGTTAAGTTCCTACAATTATTTATTTCTCTGTTTCCTGTAGCATGTATCTATTGTAGTTAATAAAATTCATACTATGCTATTAATGTAGTTTTTGTTTATAAATGACCGGTCACGTATAGTTTTCTTTCAGGTTTGCTTTTAATCCTTTCATTCTTAGCTTATTGTTTAGGCTTATTTGCAAGTATATAGAATATGTTGTTTTTATCAATTTAAATAGAATACAAATACACACATAGAATAGGTTTCTTTTGTCAATTTAGATAGATTAAGTTTGGTTTATTCCTATTATAAGTTTATGCAATTTAAATTCCAATTTGTTTATTAATATGCAATGATTTTCTTATTTTCATGTATTTGTCTTTGTTTATTTCACTGTTAAATACGGTGATTAATTAGGTTTAAATTCTGTCTTTATGTATCTTGTTTTCATATGCATAAAATCAACTGATGATTAAATCATTTAGGTCTGTTTTTATTATTTTCTGCATACAACCTCTCATTTAGACTGTGTGATTGGACTGTCATTCGGACCCTCCTTCCAGACTATTGTCTAGCCTTCCATCTAACCTTTAGTGTTCCTAATTTATTTTTAAACTTGTTTTTAGTTCTATTTCTTTGGATTTTTTTATTATGCTTTGATTGTAGTCATTAGATAATGATTATGTTTTTATTTGAACCGTAGATTAGATTGTTTGAAGTATTTACTAAGTTTTATCTTTAGTTTTCTCTTTCCAACTCATGCTTTGAATTATGCGTTGTGATTTTGTTCTTTTTAATTTTCGATTTTCTTCTTTAATATTGTTGTAATGTTTTAAAATTATGTTTGATTTATTTCTTTGTATATGGATTTGTAGGGTTAGGTGTGTTAATTGCTAGTATACTAGTACCTTATAAATTGATCATAGTGATAAGACGTATTCCTTTCACTGTGTGATTATTGAAGAGACTTGTAGAAAGAACTTAAAATTATCTTTATTAAGTTTTATACTTGCTTTTTACTTAAAATTATCTTTATTAAGTTTTCTACTTGCTTTTTATTTAATTATCTTTATTAAGTTTTTTACTTGCTTATCTTTATTAAGTTTTCTACCTGCTTTTCTTACTCAGTTTTCCATCCAATTATTAGTCAAGTCTTCTTTAAACCCCAGCTTTTCAAGTAGTTGTTGACAATATATTTTTTAGTCAGAAATTATTTGTTTATAAACTATCTAGTTGTTGTGACTGTATTTCCAAATATGTATTTTCTGTGAACAGTTAGCTCTCGAAGTTATTTAATAGGTTTTGTTATATTCTCATTTGTTAGTTGAAATAACATAGTTTGATATTATCCTAGTCTGATGTTTTGTTTTAGTTCAATCATATTAATAATTAAATTGTTAGTAGTTTGACTCAGTTTTTCATTTTGAAGAATTTTCAATCTTTTGTTTATTAAAGTATTTCTACAATGCCCTAGGAACCCCTCTACCTTCGCATATATTTTGTATAAACTCTAAGCCTACCAACCCCAGTTGATGATTAAATATTAGGTGTATTTAAGATAGTAGAACACATCCAAACATCTTGGTATTAATCTAGTTGAGATAACACCCAACATTTTGGAGTCATTTCCGGGGAGTTGTTCTGTAAGGTAGAAAAAATAAAATTTTCTTAGTGAATAGTCGTAGCCTAGGTTCTCCTTTATTTTAGTTTTTCATAAATAGAGTCTAGATAGGTAAGGATATATAGGTTTCCTTTATGTTACACAGCAAGGGGAAGGGGAAATGGTAAGACACAAAGACGACTTCACTATGGAATTTCCATAGTGTGACAGCCTAACGCATCCACTTTAGTGGGTCTCCCCAAAGCCTTGTTGTTCATTTTTCGCACAAGTGTGTTTACTTTACACAAAATTTGATTTATTTCCCTTAAGCGTACATTTCTTTTCGTAGACGTAGATAGTTTACTTTTTCATAAGTTCAATTTAATGTATGTATGCCTTTAGGTAATTTACTTTCGTGCAATTTACTCGAATTCAAGTGTAGGAGTTATTTTGCAATTAAATCACTTAGTGGTGTTGTAAGTACCACCCATACTACTAACAAACTGACAGGAACATTTGAAAGAGGAACCCCAATATCATATATGAATAGTTATTTATGTCGTGGGAAGATATTGTAGGAAAGAAGAATGAATAATTTGTTACCTTTGAATTCCCTATTAGAGATCCAGGAGGAATGGCACAAATACAGTACGTTCCCTCATCCATTTTTTCAAATTTTCACGGACTAGAGAATGAAGACCCCAATGAATTTTTATTTCAATTGGAAATGCTTTGTAGAGCATATAATGTTCAAAATCTGAATTTTTTCCCTCTTACTTTGAAAGGGGAAGCCCTCCGATGGTTCATGAGCTTAGGTGGGAATTGCATTCAAACTTGGGAAGACATGAAACATATGTTCTTGAAAAGATACCAAGAGTATTACAGGGTTAACGAAGACATCTTTGAAATAACATAGGGAGAAGCCTAGAAACTTTGGAAAACTATGTCGAACATTTTCAATACAACCTTCAAAGATCAAAACTAAGACAGTCAGAAAAAATACCTTAAAAAAACTTTTACTCAAAGGCATAAAAAGTGAATATTTAGAAATTTTAAACCTGATGGGAACAAGTGATGTATCTCAGTTATCATATGATAATGTTTGTGAATTATGTAGAAGTTATTCAAGAGGAAAATTCAAGATTAGTAATAATATACCCTCTTCTCAGCCTTATCTTAACCCCTGTCAACCTTGTTCACAAATCTTTTCTATCCCGTTTGATGATCATAGTGATACTTTCTCTTATGATGTAACACTTCCTGTTCTACAATATTTTCAACAAATTTTTCAGGAAGGATTAATCACACAAGCTAATCAATTACACCTGCCACAATTACCTTCTCATAAACCTCCTCTATGCCTTACGCATATTCCTGTTCAGTCCAGTCCACCTTCTAACAACAATAAAGCAGTACAGTATGCTTAGAGTGTTGAACTGCAACAATTATTCACCTTACCTACCTCACCAACATTATTGCAAGAAATTCATACGCGATTTGGAGAGGTTATAAATCAAGGGATTGTAAAGACTACGAAAGAAAGCAAAGTTTCTATTTGGCCTTTTCCACAAGAAGATAAGATAAACCTGGAATGCCTCTCATTCGATGAGGAAGGGACATTAGAACCTGAATATTCCCTGTCATTAAACTTAGATTTTGTACGCATTCTAGAGTTCAATGAAAGATCTCGTGACATAACAAATGAATAAGAAAACATAGAATACATAAGTCACATTGAAATATGGTTCCAAGAGGGAACTAAGCCACGGTACCATCCTCTTCTTCAATTTTTATTACTACTAAATCAAACAGCTCGGTTGATTATTCATATCCCGGTAATTATTATAATATTTTTCTTATATGTGGATAAAGGTATATTTCTAATTTTTTTTCGAACATGGTTACATTGGAAGAATTCATATACTTGAATTGTTTTCTTCCTTTCTTTTAGTAGAATAGGATATCATGTAAATATGTTTTTGTTTTATCAAATAAATAATAGTCATTTCTAATAAATTTTTTATAGGAGACTCTTTTTCTTTTTATAAATAAATATGAATCATCTAACAAATGGTTTTGTAGCCTGATTATAAGAATTTTATCTATAAGCAACTCATGGAGTATTATTTGAAAGGCAATTTATGATCGTAAGATATCTTAGACTTTTCTTAAAAATTGCAACTTTTAGTAATTCTGTGTATACCGTTCTTAACCATTTTTTGATTCATATAGTTTTTGGTATTTTGATTCATACATGTATAATTCTGATTCGTTATTTTAAATAGTTGTGTGATAAGACTTACTCTCGTTATTCGAATCTCATACCTCTGATTTACTAAGTTTATCCTATACTTGTTATCAAAACTTGTCTCTTAAGATATCTTTGTGTGATAACTCAATAGTAGGTGGAATTTTTTCATATGGGGAACATGACTTTACTTTATAAAGAAGAAGGGTTATGAGGTTAAAGAACAACTTTAAAGGCCATTATGCTTTGACGTGATTTATGATTAAGGCCATTATGAAAATTACTTATAAGTTTTTACAAATTTGAATTATGTGTTTTAGTAGGGCTTATGATGCTCTAGTACTAATCAAATTCCATATACTTAATATCATTATACAAGGAAAACTCACTAGGGTACTGATCAGGCCTGCTAGCAGGGAGTCAATGCTAAGTAGAAACTTATAACAAGGAAGCTCGATAAATGCAAGTAAACCCGTTGGGTTACTGAACATGCTCGCTGGCAGTGGGACTATGCTTGCATGGTACTAAGATAAACTCACCGGGGTACTGAACAGGCCTGCTGGCAGCAGGGCCATATCGGGTAAAAGAGATCCGGTTAATGCACTACTATGCACATGATTCGAAGAATAATGATAAATATGAAGAAAAATTTTCTAATTTTATTTTAAGGCCGATTGTTTTTAATGTATTTGAGAATCACTGTAAGTTGGAATTGATCCTAGCTGTCTAATTCAACACATATCTAGGATGTCATTATCCTAGAAATGGGACCCATAGCTATAAAATCTCACACACTCCAAGGTAAAATTAAAATATCTTATGATGAAAAGATATCTTAGGCACGAATGGCTAGATTTTCCTCTGTCACACTTCTTCTTTGTCAATATTTAAGTGGTCTTTCTAAGCACCGTTATTTTTCATGAATATACATATCTGAATCATTTCCATTTACTAGTTATTTTTTCTTTTTACGAAATAATAAAACAACATGATAGGACTCTCTTTATATGGAACAATCAAATCTTCTTTCTCATGGCTTGAAGACATGCCATACCTTTGGTTTGGGGGAAAAAGGATTAGGAAAAATTAGACTGTTTTTATTTTTCATTATTTATGATAGATTTATTTTCTCTGACAAAAATGATAAGTGTTTTTCAGGATAAATTAGCAATGGAACCTAGTTATAGCATGAAGTATATTTTTACAAAAGATCAATATGGAGGACTATATTAAGATCAAAGTATAATCCAAATGAAATACCACATGACGATCTCAACTTGGTGATATTATAGCACTTATGACTAAAATTTGCTAACCAAATTTTGTTTATGGAAATAGTTTTTACCTCCATGATAATGCTGTGACCTTAAAAGTTTTTTTAGTTATTATTTCACTATTAGTAACCCTATCATTTTACCCAATCATGCATGTAAACTATCAAATGATTAATTTTATACCTTTTGTGTCATATGTTCAACTTGTCCAAAGTTTTACTTTGGACATGGTTGAACTAATTATAAACTTTATGAACTAACTTATTCATGCATATGCCTGTTGCTGGCTCACATTTTAAAGTTCTCTTTGATAATATGATCTCTTATCTTTTTCTTTGCTCAGTGGGACCTGGCATTTCTCTGGTTTGGGGGAATGTTGAATAATCAACCAATGGAAAATAATTCCATATTGGAAATATAAAATAATATTAAAGATGAACGATGATAAAACATTACAAGGTGAGTGCCCTATATATATTAATTGTATAGGCACTTGGATACCATCCATGAAAGGATGCGTCATTTTAGAATAGTTTACTAATAACCATTTATTAATTATTAATTATTAATATCAATATATATTAATATTAATAATTAATATTGATATTTAATATATATATTGTTTGTTGTTTATTATTTAAGTTTGTTACATTGCCTTCCGGTTCAAGATGCTTTGTCCTCAAAAAGTATTTTATAAAACTAGTTTATAATTTAAATATTGTAAGTGAAATGATGGGTTATTTCATAAACCATGGGCTATTTCACTTTGTTTTTTAACTTTTCCCCTTTTATTTCTTTGTTGATAATTTTATTTTTATTTTTATTTTTTATTCATCACTTTTCTCTCTCGTTCTTGCTTCATATTTGGACTGGAATTAATACTTCTTCAATGAAATTCAAAGGCCAAAGGAAAAAAAATAAACGGTTTTTATCAGAGAAACTCTAAATATGGATGGCTAAAAGCCAATGTGAAGTTAAGGACCTAAATTCAAGGAAACCTTGAACATGTTTTTTAACTTTTCTTTTTAAGTTATGTTTTTTAACATTTCCCCTTTTATTTCTTTTGTTTTTTTTTATTCTTCATAATTTTTTTTCTCATTTTTCCCTCTCGTTTTTGCTTCATATTTGGAGTGGAATTAATACTTCTTCAATGAAATTCAAATGGCCAAAGGCCAATTTTTGGTCAAAAACCGATTTTTACCAGAGAAACTCTGAATATGGATGGCTAAAATCCATTGTGAGGTCAAAGACCTAAATTCAAGGAAACCTTGAACATGTATTAATAATTAATAATTAATAAATGGTTATTAGTAAACTATTCTAAAATGACGCATCCTTTCATGGATGGTATACAAGTGCCTTTACAATTAATATATATATGGTACTCACATTGTAATCTTTTATCATCATTCATCTATAATATTATTTTATATTTCCAATATGGAATTATTTTCCATTGGTTGATTATTAAACATTCCCCCAAACTGGAGAAATTCCAGGTCCCACTGAGCAAAGAAAAAGATAAGAGATCATATGTGTGTTAAAATGTGAATCATGTGGGTTTAGAAGTCTTTGTTTGCTTCAAGTGGTATTAGAGCAAGAACGAGAGGGAAAAATAAAGAATAAAAAAAGACATAAGTTAAAAAGAAAAGTTAAAAAGCATGTTCAAGGTTTCCTTAAATTAAGGTCTTTGACCTCACAATGGATTTTAGCCATCCATATTCAGAGTTTCTCTGGTAAAAATTGGTTTTTGACCAAAAATTGGCCTTTGGCCATTTGAATTTCATTGAAGAAGTATTAATTCCACTCCAAATATGAAGCAAGAACGAGAGGGAAAACTAAAGAAAAAAAAATTATGAAGAATAAAAAAAATTAAAAAATGATCAACAAAAGAATAAAAAGGGAAATGTTAAAAAACTTAAGTTAAAAAGAAAAGTTAAAAAACATGTTCAAGGTTTCCGTGAATTTAGGTCCTTGACCTCACAATGGCTTTTAGCCATCCATATTCAGAGTTTCTCTTGTAAAAATTGGTTTTTGACAAAAAATTGGCCTTTGGCCTTTGAATTTCATTGAAGAAGTATTAATTCTAGTCCAAATATGAAGCAAGAACGAGAGGGAAAAGTGAAGAATAAAAAATAAAAATAAAATAAAAAAATTATCAACAAAGAAATAAAAGGGGAAAAGTTAAAAAACAAAGTGGAATAGCCCATGTTTTATGAAATAACCCATCGTTTTCCTTACAATAATTAAATTATAAACTAGTTTTATAAAATATTCTCTGAGGACAAAGCATCTTGAACCAGAAGGCAATGTAACAAAATTAAATAATAACAACAAACAATATATATATTAAATATCAATATTAATTATTAATATTAATATATATTGATATTCCCGGATGTGGGTGGTAATTCTGGTGATAGCCATCCCACCTTTCAGCCACCGCAATGTGTACGCGTCGACCTCCTAAAGCCTAACACTGTCACCCCCATCGACAATGTACACCTCCAAAACCTTCAAATATATTGGTGCATGGTAGATTCTTTCTCAGTCACTTCGGCTCATGCAACGTGGGTCGGCGAAGGTCCGTCAACCTAGGTGCTATCATGGCTCTGCTACGAGTGTTAATGCTTGTAGGTACTTTGAATGACATGCGTCTAGGTTGGACTCAATTCGAGATTTATGGCATGGCGAGAAGTATTACTGGGCTTTGTATGCATCACGTGGTTATCTGTGTTTCGGTGCCTGTGTTCCATTGGCTCTCTGTTGGTAATATCTTTCCTCAGCGAATTGGTTTCAAGTTCAATTTGGTAGCCATGTCCAGACAGAGAGGCACTCCAAGAAGAGCCAGCTCCGGGTGTGGCAAATCCCAAAGGGGTTGTAGTGCTCAGAATTTGGCAGATTACAAACCTCACATCTCTCCGTAGGTATGTGTTTTGGTTGAAGCCTGGGAGAATAGGGTCCTCAACCAGAAGCTCTCAATTGGTGAGAACGGAAGCCAAATAAACCATTATTGGATGACGAAGAACATGCTCTGCAACCTGGTGGAGGACATGCTCAACAATTGGTCTAATGCTCGGGTGGCGGTGCATACCATGAAGTCTAAAATCACTGATATTGAAGCTCGGCTCACAGCGATGTACAATTCCTGTTGGAGTAGGGTCCCGCAGCTATAGAAGAAGCTGTTATTTTGACGGATAGACAGTTTTGGCGAAGATATAAGAGGCAGAGCTACGACACTGTAGCAGGTTTCTAGCTACATATCAGATCCGGAAACCATGACGTAGAAGACAGATAAGTCAAGGAAGACGACGATACCTGAGCGGCCGAGAAGAGAGAGCTCACCCACTGCATTGAAGGCAGCGGCGGAAGACAGGAGGGCTCAGCTACCCTCATAAAGGAAAAGGAGCAACGAGACCGAGGCATTGAAGACGAAGGATAGAAAAAGGGAAGCAGCACCGGTACCCATGGTCAGCGTTGGGAAGCATGGAAGACTGCAGGAAGCTGTGGTGAAGGGAAGCGGTGCATAGTACCCATGATTAGCGCCGGGAAGCATGGAAGACCGCAGAGAGCTGTGGTGTGATGGATAGCAGCTACCTCAAAGTAAAAATACGTCGACTGTCACTAGTTAGGGTTTGGGTTACTGTTGGGACAGGCCCATAGTGTTGTAATGGCGAGACCTTCGGGCCGCCTATAAAGGGATATATTTTGTATTATAAAAGGGTTGGTTAGTTGGTCGGGTTGGTTAGATAATGAAGGCATTGTAGAC
This sequence comes from Pseudotsuga menziesii, assembly GCA_001517045.1. Classification (NCBI taxonomy): domain Eukaryota; kingdom Viridiplantae; phylum Streptophyta; class Pinopsida; order Pinales; family Pinaceae; genus Pseudotsuga; species Pseudotsuga menziesii. The sequence continues at coordinate 1,030,942 of LPNX010998237.1, read as the reverse complement.
AGTAGAGACAGTAAGTTATTAGACTGTATAGGCTATGTAGAAGCCAAGCTCTGGTTCTGTTATTAGCTGTAGTATCTTACTATAACCAGTAGCTGGCTCATAGAGCATGCATGTAACGATCTGCAGGGATCGACAGAGAGGGAAGAGTATATTGTAAGAGGTGCAATATAGAGGTAGAGAAGAGATCTAAGAGAGAAGATCTTAAGCTGCATATGCGGTGCAGCAGAACTGTGTTTACCTTCCCCTGAGCTATAATAGAAACACAGTTCTGTGGACGTAACTTCCATCATGGAGGTGAACCACGTTAAAATCGTGCGTTATGTGATTGCTTTGTGTGTTGTGTTTATTTGGTACATCTGTCAGTTATTCTATGAGCCTTGTTTACAGTTTAATGTATGTATGTGTTGTTCAGTTCGTAGTAATATAGAAGGATAGACATAAGTTGAAGTCATTGGCATGTTGTATGTGGGTTCATTTACACTTTGCTTGAAACGGTCACTAGTCGCAGTGTTAAACAGCCTGTTATGTTGAGTCTTGCAAGTCGACACGAACAACGCTAAGTGCGCTGAGCCGCGGGAGTAGGATATCGTAGGGAGGCGATACTGCACCGGCAGAGGAGTTGCAGTGCGCGATACCGTAGGTTAATGACTTAGCGTTGGGGAGAAAGTTACATGTCGCCTGGTGCACACCGATGCGATAAGGCTGGAGTCATCACGAGTTAGTGGAAGTTGCGCGACGCGGAAAAGGACCGCGTGACAGGAAAAGAGAGATCTCGTGGCTAGAAGAGCTGCGAGACAAGGAGATTGTGTGACGTGAGCAGAAGGGTCACGCAACGCGCAGAGAGAGAGGCCTCGCGGCTAGCAGAGCTGCGAGTCGCAAGTAGGATGCCACAGAACCTAGTCCAAGACGCTTGAGTCATTGGCCAACCCATTAAAATCACTTCGGGTGAGACTTCAAGTTGCTTCGTGGTCTGTCGCCGAAAGGGCCAGTGAGCTAGGGGTGTTGTTGGTTAAATACAGTAAACCCGGGTCCGTTGTCGGTTTTGAACAAACAAATGGTTCCGTTGCCGGTTTTGAACAAACAGAGCGCTGATGTTCTGGTGGCGTCCTACGAGAGACGAACTCAACGAGTGGGTTTGGTCTAACCAGAAAGAGTTTGTTGAATGAGAGAACAAGATTCCTAAGCTGAGTACAGAGGCCTGGTTACAAAAATATATCATTACAGACCTGCATGCGATATTTTTTGCGACCTTTGGGAACGAGCTTTATGACTGGTTATCAAAGTTAACTGATACAAGCATATTAAAAAAGAAAAGAGACATTGTCTGGAGACCGGAGCTGATTCAGACTGTGAAGAACCTGGATAATCCTATCACAAGGGCAGTAGACTTCTGGCTTGCGAGTGTGCTAGAAGGCTTCGTCATAGAGTTTGCAGTTGACCAGAGGAAAAGCTTTAGTGAGGCTGAGCGCTATTTCTTCAAAGGATATCGTGGTAAGTACCTAAGATCTTTAAACTTGTCCATTAAGATGTTATTACATGAAAAAGGAACAATGGATCTAGTTTTAGATGAATAAGTAGAAATAGTAATGTCACAAGAGTTTGAAAGTGATTTTGATGACATTGGACGAACACATAGTGAAAAGAAGTATAAAGTAGATTTTAGATCTCCAATATTTGAAGACAGTTCAGATAGTACTAGACAGTAGAGTCATAGTACCACAGAAGGAACAGAGGGGGGTATCCCTTACCACCCTTACACCCCACAGAAATAGACCAGGACTCAGAAAAATCCCGTAGGAACTCCATCCAATAGCTCACAGACAGTACCTACCACCGCTACATTACCTCCACCTACACCGCCGAGTGGTAGTAACACAGTAAATCAACATCCACCACATAGAAATAGAATGGGGGATGATATGAAGCTACCTATATTTAAGGGAACAGGGGCAGAAGACCCAGAGCAGCATTGGTTTCTATGTGAATCCATGTGGACCATTAAAGCAATCAACGACGATAACCTTAAACTTGTACAGTTGGTCACCACAATAAGAGATCGAGCCTTAACATGCTATATAAAGTATACCACAGTACCTAGGACACTTGTCTAGGTCAAGACCGCCATGATTAAAGAGTTTAAGAAACCTAAGTCTGAGTCATAGTGCATTACAGAACTCAAAGACATCAAGCAGTTACCTACAGAGTCGGTGTGGGACTTTGATCAGAAATTCAAAGCCCTTATCGACCAAGTCAGTTTTGAGTTCACGCCGAAGTAGCATAAGGAATGGTTTATTGCAACGCTGCTCCCTCACATTAGACTGCCGTTAATGCAGCAGAAACTCCAGACACAGGATGACGCATTCGAGATGGCGATGAAACTAGAGGCTTCACCTCTAGCTGAGAGTAGTACAGGCATGGCAACTTTACAAAACCAGTTGGCTAATCTCACATTACAGTTGCATGAACTTAAGAAAGGGAAAGAGGTTGCGCAAGACATATGGTGCGTAAAATGTAAAGCACAAGGCCATAGTAAAGACAATTGTACGGTTTTTGTAGAATATATAGCAACAGGGGCTCCAAACCCCTTACCACAGACCCACGGGCCATGGTGTGAAATATGCAAAACGCGAGGACATCTACCTCACCAGTGCCCTCTACTTAAAAAGTATGTGCAGACACCTAAGAACTTATACTGCGTCTTCTGCAAGTCTGTAGGCCATGATGAACACGATTGCAGAGCCTATGATCTCATGGTCGGGAGCAAGAAAGACTTGTACAGAGTCCAGTCAAAGACACAGGGTCCAGCAGCAGGACCACAGCATGATCCGGCTTATGGTGGCCGAGGAGGAGGATTCAGAGGACGAGGCCGTGGAGGAGGCTTTGCATGAGGAGAAGGCTTCGGCAGATGAGAGGGTTTTGGCCATGGTCACGGACCAGTTACTTGTTACAACTGCGGAGTTGTAGGACACTATGCTAGGGACTATCAGAGCCCCACTACCACTTGTAACTACTGCAAATCTTATGATCATACTATAGAGGAGTGTCCTACCTTGATAGCTAAGATCAGAGAACCTAAGCCGGCAGTACACCAGAACATCCAGCTTATTGATGTTGAGCAGGAAGAGCCAGAACCAAGAGTCACTATTGTGACTCGTAGCGGTGTTTCTACCAGTGGGACATCACAGGAGATGGAAAAGAACACAGGTCAGGAGTGGCTACGTAGAGCTCCAAATAAAGCAACACCACTCGACCTACAGAAGAACAAACAGACATTTCAGGAAGCTAAGGCTTTCTTTGATGACCCTACGCAATCAGGATCACAGGTACCGTCATCTAGGGGCGTACCGCAGCAAGCACCTTGTGACGATAGCCTTGTACAGACATCGCAGGCTACCACATCAGGAAGATGTGATGAGGACGAGATGACAGGAAGTGTACATTCCTTCCTGCGGAGTTGTCTAAAACTTGTAAGAAATGAGCAAGCTATCACAGAACTTCATCGCATCATAGATCAATGTCATCCATCTTCTTCCGTGAGCAGTATAGAGCGTGCTGTTCATAATATTACGAGACATACAAGAACAGGAAGAGAGATGTGACTCACAGCGCAGGTTGGAGAATTTGAAATGGATGAGGTAATCCTAGATCTGGGATCAGATGTAAATGTTCTGACTAAGCAGACATGGGAACATATGGGTAGCCCTAAGTTAGTCAGATCGCCTATCCATCTAATATTAGCTAATCAACAGCGTGTATCACCTCTGGGTCGGTTACTGCAGGTGCCAATTGACATTGACGGAGTTCGCAGCTTTGTGGACTTTGAAGTTATAGAAATCATTGGCGATAGTAGACCCTATCCAGCACTGCTAGGCATTGATTGGGAGATCGGTAACATGGCCGTTATCGACCTGAAGAGAAGACAAATGACCTTTGAGGACGTGCAGATCCAGGTCATCGCGCCGTTGGATCCTTTTCAGGGTCCTAGATATATTGAACCTATCCGGGCAGAGGAGGAGGCACATAACATGGAGAGAATCTATCAGATGACCGTGAACCAGAGCGACTACATCAATCCAACCGCAGAAGGGAATATTAGTTGGCAATGCGACATCTCATGCGCATCAGATTAGGATGTTGGTCTAGAAAACTGGCAGAACAGACTTCACGAAGTCTCAGCGCGCAGATGCGCGTTCTTGACTAAGTCACTGCGATGGATTGGCGCAGAGATCAATGAGATTCCATCCTTTCATGGTCTAACAGATATCCAAGACTTTCTCAAGTAGTTTGAACAACAAATCCCTCACGAGTAGAGGATCGCAGCTATGGACCTTGCAGTACAAGCTACACCTGCAAGATGGTGGTATGCACATAAAGAGAACATCGCATCATGGGATGATATTAAGAGATTCATGGCGATCAGATTTTCTGTCGACAGAGAGTATGTCTAGTAGAAATACACAGGAGAGAGTGACCCCAGATCACACATTCAGACATGTGAACAGAATTGGTCGGACATTCCCGAGGATGAATGGGCTCACCGATTCATTCATACTTTGGATACAGTTCCAAGGAACTGGTATACAGAGACTGAACTACGGAAGGGAACAACAACATGGCCACTTATGATAGACAGCTTCCTACTCACCTTCACTTTTGAATCTGAGTATCCAAGTGTTGATCAGGCCCTACAAGTAATAAAGAGTAAGATATTTGAGGATTGTACCATATCAGTGTCAGCTCAACCTGAGTGGGCTATCCAGCTAAAAGAGGCGTTAGAGTATTATAATTTTGCATCTAAACCAGAGGAGGAGGATGAGGATCTTCATGACACCAACATTCCGGAGTCAGAAGGCACTCGCGATGTTGAGGGACCACAGTTAGAAATTCCAGGAATCACAGAGCCCGTCAAGATTAAAAAGATCAATATTGGCGCAGACACAGAACCTAAGTTTGCCTCTATTGGAGACTATTGGAATGATGAAATAGTCGGACAGATTGCAGACTTGCTACATGACTATCAGGACCTATTTCCCACCAAGTTCGCAGAGATGAAGGGAATAGTTGGAGACCTGGGAGTCATGAGGATACCGTTGAAGGAGGATGCTAGACCAGTCAAGCAACGCCCATATAGATTAAATCCGGAGTATAAAGAAAAAGTAAAGGATGAGATCGATAAGATGCTAGTAGTAGGCATCATTGAGCCTGTAGAAGAAAGCGAATGGGTTAGCCCCATGGTCGTACAAGAGAATAAAACCAAAGGAGACATCAGGATCTGTGTCGATCTGTGCAAGCTCAATGATGCATCGCTTCACGATCCATTTTCGACAACGTTCACTGATGAGGTATTAGACAACGTGGGAGGATAGGAGGTCTACTCCTTCACTAATGGCTTTTTAGGCTACCATCAGATCAAAATACATCCAGAAGATTGATCCAAGACCACCTTTGCAACATAATGGGGCTCGTTCCAGTATACGGTAATTCCCTTTGGTCTTAAGAATGCACCAGCTATATTTTATAGAGTAGTAGTTGCTGTATTTAAAGAATACATCCATAAATTCCTAGAAGTATATTTTGATGATTGGACTGTATTTGGACTAATTGACAAGCACATAGGAGATCTAAGGCTGATGTTAGAGAAATGTAGGCAGTACCAGATTTCTCTAAACTTGAAAAAATGTATATTTTTTGCACCATTTGGTATTTTGTTGGGTCACATTGTTTGCAAACAAGGCTTGATGGTAGATCCCGTAAAGATTGCCATCATTCTAAATCTTCCAGCACCCAACTCAGTCAAGCAACTGAGGACAGTACTTGGTCATACCGGGTATTACAGAAAGTTCATCAAGGGCTATGCAAAGATTACAGCACCAATGGAGAAATTGCTAAAGAAAGATGTAAAATTCATATGGAATGAGGAATGTCAGCAGAGTCTAGACACACTTAAATAAAAAATGGTTACAACGCCCATCCTAGTATTTCCAGACTGGACTAAGCCATTTCATGTACATGTGGATGCATCTGGCATCGCACTAGGGGTTGTCTTAATGCAACCAGGAGAAGGGGATATTGATCATCCTATCGCATACTCCAGTAGAAAGCTATCGACGACAGAAAAGAACTACACCACGACAGAAAGAGAAGGCTTAGCTATGGTGTATGCAGTGCAGAAGTTCAGGCACTACCTATTGGGTGCCTCGTTCAAGATGTTTACTGACCATTATGCATTGAAGTATCTGGTCAATAAGCCAGTGTTAGGGGGGAGAATCTGCAGATGGTTACTCCTCTTTCAGGAGTATGATTTTGAAAATATTGTTAAACCAGGAAGATTGAACGCTGGACCTGATCATCTGTCACAGATAGACTCAGGAGAAGAGCCAAGTAACCTAGAGGACAATTTTCCAGATGCGCAGTTGTTTTCTATCCAGATCGCAGACGACTACTATGCTGATATTATTCACTTTCTCACTACAGGATTAGCGCCTGATGAGTTTACTAAGCAACAAAAGAAGCAGTTGGTTGTTAAAGTAGCAGACTTCACCCTGATCGCAGGACACCTATACAAGTTAGGACCAGATGAAGTTTTGCGCAGATGTGTGATGCCACATGAAAAATACGCTATTATCAGAGAGGCACATTCAGGAACCGCAGGAGGTCATTTCGCAGGAAAGCCGACTGCGCAAAAAATCCTAGATGCAGGATTATGGTGGCCTACATTGCATAAGGACACCAAGGACTTTTGCATATGTTGCGATATCTGCCAGAGGGTAGGAAAACCCTCGCGGCGAGATGAAATGCCACTGCGACCTCACCAGGAAAGTGCACTGGCGTGAGATATATTATCACTGGAACAGAGTACCTCACCAGATGGGTAGAGGCCAAAGAAGTAAGAAATTGTGATGCTGCTACAGCCACACAGTTCCTTTTTGAGAACATCATCAGTAGATTTGGCTGCCCCATAATTTTGATGAGCGATCAAGGCACACATTTCTTGAACCGCACCATTGAGGCCTTGACATAAGAATTCCAGATTCAGCACCATAAGAGCACTCCCTACCACCCACAGGCTAACGGTATGGTGGAGGCCTTTAATAAGATTTTAGAAAACGCTCTTACTAAGATCTGCAACAGCCAAAGGAATGATTGGGACCTCATAGTTAACGTTGTATTATGGGCGTATAGGACCACATGCAAGAAACTTATAGGACACACACCTTTCAGCTTGGTGTATGGACAGGAGGCTGTTATGCCTATGGAGTATATTCTTCTTAGTTTAAGAATCACTCAGATCACCGGGATGACTGATACAGACACAGTGGAGGAAAGGCTAGCATAGCTGCTTGCCTTAGAGGAAGACATTCATCACCGGATTCCATCAGAAAGTGCAGAAGGCACGAGAAAAAGCTTGGCATGACAGACACATTAAGAGTAAGACTTTCCAGATTGGAGACCTAGTACTCCTCTATGATAGTAAATTCATTAAGTTTCCAGGGAAGTTCAAGACGCATTGGCTGGGGCCATATTAGATACAGTAAGTTACAGAGGGAGGTGTCGTTCAGCTCAGCCAGCTGAATGGGGAGCTTCTTCCCACATTGATTAATGGCAGTAGGCTTAAGCTCTATAGTGATAGCCACCCCACCTCTCAGCCCTAGCTTAGCCAGTTTATGGTGGTGCAGATGTCTAGTGTAGTTGAAAGGAGGCATCGCATCGGGAACTAGTCTACACCGGCAGGTATTATAAGTATGAGGAATCGCATAAGGTCGGTTCATTTTGCGCAAGTCATCAGTGGCTTGCGGGGAAAAAAAATGCTTGTTTGTTTGCGCAGGTGATGCGGTGTTGCAGCGCAGCAATGCGATGTTTCTCCGTGCCACGTATCCAGTTTTTGCAACTGACAGAGGACAAGTCAAGTCGCCTTCTGACAGGAAGTTAATGAAGAGATGACCGGTATACCTTACCGTAGATTTGGCAGTAGCATAATTAAGTTTCCATATTTGGAAAATCTTCGACGAAACCGGTGCCTGTACAAACACGTTTCGAGGGAAATGTGATCGGATTTCAACATTTATTGAGGATCGGATGATGGGTGTGGTCTCGTCCATGTAATTATTACGATCGACGGGTTCAGTCAAGATGACCGTTGCGTCCGGGATTGTTGCCTTTGGCATAAAAGTAGAAATTGTTCATTCGAGAGGGTTACACTTGCAAAAACCCGAGAGCTATAGAGTAAGCTGTTAAGAGTTCCCTGTGCAGAGTTCACCCCATTACAGAGTGTTGTGAGTTCCAGAATTTGCAGCCATTGCACGTCCACTGTTTTACACTGAGTGGGTTCTGTCCAAGGAGGAACCTTTAGAAGACATGCTGAGATTCTTCGACCCTAGTGGCCGTAGGTCCGCTATGACGACGTAGCCCAGGGTTGTGAAATTAGGTACATCACAGGTCAGACAGCCACCAAGGATGAGGATTCAAGCGCAGGATGTAGAAGATGTCATCAAAATATCTACTGCAGAGAAGAAGAAAGATGATCCGATCACTGAAGATAAGAAAGCAGAGCCGAATAATGATAAGAAGAAATCTCCCGCGAGGAAGAAAGTAAAAATGAAGAAAAGACGGCAATGGGAGAAGGAAGCTGAACTATCTGATCAGCTAAGAGAAGAACAAGGAATTGCTGAGGCAAAGAAACGAAATACTGGCGATCAGAGGCAGCATGAATACCTGGAGCGACTTGCTAAGAAGGAAAGTGAAAGAGGACAGCAAACCCAACAAATGGTAGAATTCCAGCATGCAGACAAAGGCTTGTTCTTGGAATGGAATTCATGGTTTGTATCTCTTTCATATAGAGGGCTCCAGGCCGAATGACATGTTTTGAGAAGCCTAGAAGATATAGATTTATATATTCCTTATAGAACGAGCTCTAACCCAGATAGAGAGTAGTTCTCATGATACCAGGGATTTGAATCCTTATGGTAGGCACAGTGACAGCAGGTCTTGCAATGGAAAGACTGCAAGCATAACAATAAGGAAAGCTAAGAGAGACTTACAAACTAAGTTAACAGAAGATGCCAGTATTAGTCAAGCTTTGCTTGAATCGACACGAGAGCGTGTCGAAGTGATGCAGGAGGAAGTCGCAGGACTTCGCAACAAGTTGCAACGGACTTCGCAGGAAGCCAAGGAGAAGCTACAGCAGGAGAAGCCCACTGGTAGTGGCTCGAGGG
>LPNX010998237.1:991878-1021518 GCA_001517045.1 Pseudotsuga menziesii | reverse complement strand
TAGGGTTTGGGTTACTGTTGGGACAGGCCCACAGTGTTGTAATGGCGAGACCTTCGGGCCGCCTATAAAGGGATATATTTTGTATTGTAAAAGGGTTGGTTAGTTGTTCGGGTTGGTTAGATAATGAAGGCATTGTAGACAGTAGAGACAGTAAGTTATTAGACTGTATAGGCTATGTAGAAGCCAAGCTCTGGTTCTGTTATTAGCTGTAGTATCTTACTGTAACCAGTAGCTGGCTCATAGAGCATGCATGTAACGATCCGCAGGGATCGATAGAGAGGGAAGAGTATATTGTAAGAGGTGCAATATAGAGGTAGAGAAGAGATCTAAGAGAGAAGATCTTAAGCTGCATATGCGGTGCAGAAGAACTGTGTTTACCTTCCCCTGAGCTATAATAGAAACATAGTTCTGTGGACGTAACTTCCATCCTGGAGGTGAACCACGTTAAAATCGTGCGTTATGTGATTGCTTTGTGTGTTGTGTTTATTTGGTACATCTATCAGTTATTCTATGAGCCTTGTTTACAGTTTAATGTATGTATGCGTTGTTCAGTTCGCAGAAGGATAGACATAAGTTGAAGTCGTTGGCATGTTGTATGCGGGTTCATTTACGCTTTGCTTGAAACGGTCACTAGTCGCAGGGTTAAACAGCTTGTTATGTTGAGTCTTGCAAGTCGACATGAACAATGCTAAGTGCACTGAGCCGCAGGAGTAGGATATCGCAGGGAGGCGATACCGCACTGGCAGAGGAGTTGCGGTGCGCGATACCGTAGGTTAAGGACTTAACATTGGGGAGAAAGTTATGTGTCACCTGGTGTGCAGCGATGCGATAAGGCTGGAGTCATCACGAGTCAGTGGAAGTTGTGCGACACGGAAAGGGACCGCGTGACAGGAAAAGAGAGATCTTGCGGCTAGAAGAGCTGCGAGATGAGGAGATCACGCGACGCGAGCAGAAGGGTCGCACGATGCGCAGAGAGAGAGGCCTCGCAACTAGCAGAGCTGCGAGTCGTAAGTAGGATGCCACAGAACCTGGTCCAAGACGCTTGAGTCCTTGGCCAACCCATTAGAATCACTTCGGGTGAGACTTTAGGCCGCTTCACGGTCTGTCGCCGAAAGGGCCAGTGAGCTAGGGGTGTTGTTGGTTAAATACAGTAAACCCGGGTCTGCCCATCATAACCAACAATTCCTTTACTTAGAAAGGCACGGTTAGCATCTCTAGTCTGCACAGAATGAAGAAGGGGGGTCATTCTCAGGGTGGTGGTGCCAATGGTAGTGAATCTGGTGGTCGAGCTCTTACTAGTCTCGGTGGTACTGGTAGTGCTACTGGTTTCTCAACTGAAGTTGCTCGTATCAAGCTCTTTTTGGTACCCTCCATGGTTGAGCCTCTTTTAAAGCGTATGAAGGAAATGTTGGACCGACAGATGGTGCAGCAGTCGCAACAACATTCACTCTTTCTAGTTTCAAATTCTTCCATTGACTCACCTATTTTGTCACAAGAAGAAACATGGGCCTACCCCATCATTGAAGAAATGCCTCCAGCTCAATGAGCGCTTCACCCAGGTTTTTTGGTCAAGCCAATAGTAGTTTTGGTATTTTTTTGTTTTATCAGGTAAATGTCTATTTTTCTGTCTTCTATGGAACCTTTGCTTCACTCATGTATTCGAGCTTATCATTTTTAATGATGGATTACTGTAATTATGTCTTAGTCTGTGGGCCGCAAGCCTGTACTTTCAGCCTTGGTTATCTTAGACATTATTTTGTCAAAGGGCTATTATTTTTTGAGAGGCTCTAGAGGGGACTTCTTCTCCTTCAACCTCAGGTAGCCAAGTTAAACTATGTATTTTTTTTCCTTTGTAAGATAATAGATCTGTGCAGCTTACAATATATATATATATATATATATTGATATTAATAATTAATAATTAATAAATGGTTATTAGTAAACTATTCTAAAATGACGCATCCTTTCATGGATGGTATACAAGTGCCTTTACAATTAATATATATATATATATGGCATCACCTTGTAATATTTTATCATCATTCATCTTTAATATTATTTTATATTTCCAATATGGAATTATTTTCCATTGGTTGATTGTTCAACTGAGTAATCATTGTGCGTTAAAATGCGAATCATGTGGGTTTAGAAGTTTTTGTCTGCTTCAGGAACTTGGTTATAACATGAAGTATATTTTTACAAAAGATCAATATGGAGTACTATATTAAGATCAAAGGATAATCCAAATGAAATACCACATGACGTTCTCAACTTGGTGATATTATAACACTTATGACTAAAATTTGCTAACCAAATTTTGTTTATGCAAATAGTTTTTACCTCCATGAGAATGTTTTGACCTTAAAAGTTTTTTTTAGTTATCATTTAACTGTTAGTAACCCTATTTTTTTACCCAATCATGCATATAAACAATCAAATGATTAATTTTATACCTTTTATGTCATATCTTCAACTTGTCCAAAGTTTTATGTTGGACATGGTTGAACTAATTATAAACTTTATGAACTCACTTATTCATGCATATGCCTATTCTTGGCTCACATTTTAAAGTTAGCTTTGATAGTATGATCTCTTATCTTTTTCTTTGCTCAGTGGGACCTAGCATTTCTCTGATTTGGGGGGATGTTGAGCCTCATTTTGTTATCATTTTTGGCATTAAAATAACACATTTAAATGCATATTTTATTATCTTTGGTGTATTTTATGTCATGCAGATCGTTATTTAGTATAAGGTAAGAACACATTTAATGTTTATTTAATTTTGGTTATTAATATCATTTTTATGATTTTATTAACTTAAATATATAGTATTTAATTAATATTTGACATATTAATTAATATATGTATTTGTTTGCAGGTTATGTAGTATGTTTGGGAAAATATATAAACAAAACTCATTCAGCTCATCGTTCAGCCTGATTTGTGCAACCACTGTCCAGTTCATCATGTAGCTCATCATCCAACTCACCTTCGAGTTTCCTTTCCAGCTCGTTAATCAGGTTGCGCACTGTCCATAACCGATTTCGGGCATTTAATGTGGAACAGTTCTGTAAACGGCTTGTTGTCCACATGTTCGTATGATGGACAAAACTCATATTCTAGAAGATCGCCATCACCTTGCTTGTCATCCACGCGTTCATAGGATGGGACATCTCCAGTGTAGAAGGATCAGCCATCGCCTCCTCTGCCTAAACTCCAAATTGTTACCAGTCTGCGCGCTTTGAAGAATGGAACGATCTACATTCTAGAAGCTCACTACATGCTCATTGTTCACATTGATGAAGGGCCTGTGTTTTTGAAACTCGCCATCATGTACATTGTCTGCGTCAAACACCACACCATCAGTTGTGCTAAAGAAGGGCCTGCATGCCACATTCACAATGAAGAAAACTAGACTTACACCAAAGAGGGGATATGCCTATGTGTTGGCCTATAACTGTTATTGCCTTTTATGATTGAATAAATTTAGAAGAGAAATCGATCACTAAAGGGTCTACTTGCTCAACCTCTCGATAATAGGTTTTGCAGGTTGTTGAGGGTCGACTTGCACATTTAAATGTCAACCTGCAAAACCTTGCACCTCTCTTCTACTACAGATACTTGCAGCTTGCACATCTTGATCCTTTGTGCTAAAACATGCTCCTTGAAAGGCTGAAGGTTGGCTTGCTGTTCCCTGGCTTCTTCTAGAGCTGCTGCTAATGAAGTAACTTGTTCTTTAAGCTCTGATTGCATGTCCTCCAAGGTAGCTTTCTGTAACTCCAACTCCCCTATCTTACTTAGCAGCTGATCCTTTTCTGTCCTTAGCCCCTGACATTCCTACTGCAAATTTTCTAGACTTTCCTAGGCAACCTCCAGAGATATCTTCTCTACTTAGAGGAACTGGAGATTTGATTTTGAATACTTTATTTCATGTTGCATGTCTTCAAACTTCCTTTTCAATTTATTACTTTCCTCTCTGTCCCTTCTTAGTGTATCTTTTAGTTGGGAAGCAGATTTCTTTGACTGTTCAAGGTCAGTTATTATTTGATCCACATTGTCCTCAGAAGCATGGATCAATGCTACTCCAACTCGGATAGTGAATATGGGGTCCTTATCTATCCCATACACCATGGTTGTATCATTTATCATTTTCCCTGCCTGTTCCTCGATCTCGACTCTCCTCTTGGTCCTTTTTACAATTCTTTTTGTTTCCTTGTCGTAAAAAGTAGTGTTGAAATCTGGAACCTAATCCCCTTTCTTTTGCTCGAAAGGGATCAGTATTAGACTAGAAACAACAACCTATCCCAATGTGTTGCTCACAGCTACCTCATGGTCTTGGGAATCAGGATTACCCAGATCCTAAACCTGAATATCTACAGGATCGAAGGCTTGCTTCTCTGTCATGGACCCTGCCAATCTTAGTCTTTCTGCTTCCTGCTTCCTTAGTTCCTCATCCATTTTCCTTTTCCTTTCTTCTTCTTCACTCCTGGTAGCTTCTTCCGCACTTCTAACTGCTTTTTATTCAACTTTCCTCTTTTCTTCCTCCTCACTTTTAAGCCAACTTTCGGCTTCCTATGCTAGTCTCCTAGCATCTTCATCTCTTCTCCTAGCCTCCTCTTCCTCTACTTTCTTCTGTTGATTTTGTCCTTTCCCGCCTTTGGTAGCGATATTCTTTTTGAATATCCTATTTAATGCAGTTATGTTTTCTGCATTTCGGAAAATTGATTCATCTTTATCCCAGTGGCTTGTATACTCAAAATGTACATTTGCTTCCTTACAGTGTTCTGCCACTTTATTCTGGGAATCATTCCTATCGAAGTTGATTTCCCCAAAATGAAATTTATCCAATTCTTCTACAAACTCCTCAGCTTTCTTAACTCTTGAGAACTTATAACTTCCCAACCTGAATGGTAAGGGGGGATAAGTTGCCTTCTTATGTTCAAATAAAAAACTCCCTATGCCATCCAAGAAGACCTGTTTGACTGCCTCCTTGTGTACTACATAAAAGTGGCATATTTTGGAAGCAGTGAAGGTGCTCTGGAGCAGCCATACATTCTAATATACAGTCCATCCTCCGTTAAATAGTAATCAGCATATTTTTTAATGAATTGCAATGCTTCTTCAGACATGCAATTACATTCCTTTAAGAAAATCAGTGTATATAATGGCATAATGAAATTTTAACACACTTCTCTATAGTGACTGTAGTACTTATGTGCCCACAGTGGCTTGTAGGCTAAGTAGACTGGTGTTCTTCTTGGTCCCAAATACACCTCAGGTTTTGTTATACACCAGAATGGCACCTCCCCGTCATAGTGCCGACATCCCTCATGTTGGCACACAAAAGGACACTTATGGATAGAGGTTTTCCCAAAACACTATAGATTGGCTTGTCATGAAATACATTCTTTCACCATCCACCTAGTTACTTTGTCATTTTCCTATATTGAGATGTATTCGCGACTATCATTTTATACAACTCACGCATCATTCGCGAGTCTCCTGTACAGCAAGTCGCGAATCCATGTATTCGCGGGTTGTGCTTATACATAGTCGCGAGTCATTCACGGGTTGCTCTCCTACAGACCCGCGAATGTGTCTCAACATTAAAACATAAAAACACTCGTGCTAATGGGATATTAGTTAAGTTATTTAACTTAATTTCCTTAACTGCTGTAACCTCCCTAACCTTCGAGAACTGCCTTATTTCACCCATATAAATACAGGCCTTGGGGAGGGTGTCTTTTACTTACACTTGGAGAGAAAAGTTATGCTGGTGGAGTTTATACCGAAGTCTTTGGAGTAGTGAACTCAGAATCCTTTGGTTGCAGAGGATTCCTTGTCTCAGGCGTTGGGTTGTATCTGAACTCTTTCCATTATTGATAATAAAGAGATTACTTCTTCCATATGTGTTTCATGTCTTGTGGTTTGATAATTATTTATGCTTCTGCATCTATATGTGATTTATCTAACCTGATTATACATATATGAATCATCTTGTATCTGGAAAAGTGTTTCTTGACAGGTGAAAGAAGAACAATCCTGAAGACTTTGGAAGTGGAATAGAGAAGAAGAAGATTAGCAAGGATCGACCTTTGTTTAACAAGTAAGTCCTTTAATCTTCCTATTTCTTATTCTGTGCTTTAAGAGTCAATTGTCTGCAAGTAATTGAGTATGTTGGTAACCCCAAACATTAGGTTATTAGGTGTATAATCCTGTACAACAGAACTGGCGACTCTGCTGGGGAGCCTGGACTGCTGTAGTTTGCTTTCTGTCCTCCTGACCAGTTTTGCTTGTCAGTCTGTTTGTGATTTATTATCCTGCTTCAATACTTGCTTCAGCATTTGAAAGTCTTGGTTTTTTCTTGGTTTTCTGAGAAAAAATTTATACCCATTCGCGGGTTGTCTTTCCAGACAGTCACGAATACTACTGTGCATTCGCGGGTTGTCTTTCCAGACAGTCGCGAATACTACTGTGCATTCGCGGGTTGTTATACTAGACAGTCGCGAGTCACTCACGAGTTGTTCTTAGTGACAGTCGCGAATACTCCTGCAAGTGGGGATTTTTGAGATAAGTTTTGCTTGTTCTTCTCTTTGTTTGGTCCCTGTTTCTGAGTGGTCTTTCTTTAAGGATGCTGTGTAGTGAGTCTGAGTACTGTTGGTGATCACATTTCCTTGCTTTTTCTTTAAGGATGTTGTGTAGTGAGTCTGAGTCTTTTTGCTTGGTTTATTTACTGCTTGCATACTGAAGTGTTTTTGCCTGTTTGGGTAGTAGGTTAAAGTGTCTTAGTCCAGATCAGTGATCAAGGTCTTGGGCTCAGTTTTTTCCATTCTGTCTTCTGACAGTGGCTGGTTGTCACTTGCCTTTGTAAGTCTGCATTGATTTTTTGTCATTGTTTGCACCCAAGCTAGGGTTCCTATCCTTCCTTCATTGGTTGTATTTTAGTCCTGTTAGCCTGTTTGCTTTAGTCTATTGCTTTTATACAGTTTATAAGTGTCAAGTTTGCTCAAGCTTTGTGCATTGTAGATGCATAGTAGATTTTTGATTATTTTTAAAAGTGAAAAGAAAACATAGTTAAAGCTTTTTCATTGTAATTTTTGCATAAGTAGTGTTCATTTCAATTTAAAAATATTATATCAAAAAACTACAAAAACATAGGCTTAGTTTCTTTCATCGTAGCTTTCATTTCATCAATACATATTTGCAAAAATTAAAAAGAAGTTTGTTTTTATGGTAATTTTTCTTTGAATGCACCTTTATTTTCAATTGTTTCTTGTTTGAGTCAAAACATCATACAGTATACCACTCCATTACCTCTTGAGTAAAGAACAACCCTTTAAAATAAACTCATAAATTAAAATTTACTAGTAAGTTTTTATTTTTAGGGGCCTTTCACCTACTAGCTTAGGCTAGACTTGTGGGATAGGGAGTGTAAACTTCCCACAAGTTATAAACTCAGACGCAGTGGACATTTCTTTAGGGAAATCCTTGACTGTATCACTATATCTGGGAAGCTCCTCTCAAACGAGAGTTAAGCACTAGGCCGCGTGGAGGCTTGGACAGAGGAGATAACCCTCCGAATCCTTGTCAAAACGTAACCCAGGAATTTTACGCATCTGGGGATTCTATCCTAGACAGATTTTCGGGCTCAGCTACCCTGCCCATGCGCACGAGTTCGGCTAACGAATGTCCCCCCAGACAGCTGGTATTACCAAGGTAGCCTTTAGTCTCTTGTCTTTTAGGGTTCATACCTAGGTAAACCGGAAGGCTATTTATGGTTCACCTTGAATGGGCTTGGAAGGTAACCCTTGTGGAAAGTGTAGGA
This sequence comes from Pseudotsuga menziesii, assembly GCA_001517045.1. Classification (NCBI taxonomy): domain Eukaryota; kingdom Viridiplantae; phylum Streptophyta; class Pinopsida; order Pinales; family Pinaceae; genus Pseudotsuga; species Pseudotsuga menziesii. The sequence continues at coordinate 1,013,693 of LPNX010998237.1, read as the reverse complement.
GGGTGGTGGGTGATTCCTCCACTTGTGCCTAAGAACCACCTCAAGGATGCCAAGTAATCATTCATCAGCTTTCTTTGGGAAAGTATATCTTTTACCCTGGTTTGATTGCTTGAGACTATAGGAACTTTTTTAGTGTATGCTATGTGGTTTTTCCTGTGTTTAGTTGGCCTTAGGGTGTGATTTGTTAAATTTTTAATTCTGGAGGACCAAATTGTTAGAAGGTCAAGAAGGTTGAGAAACCTTCCTCCTATCACTGCATTGGAACCTCCACCTTTACCTCAAAGGAGGAGATTAGACACAGAGGGTTCATTTGAACCTGTAGGAACAAGTGAAGTGCTTGGTGAACCGGAACTCATTGCTAACCGTTTCAATCTTGATACAATTGAGATAGAAGAATTGCAGACTGATGATTTTGCAAGAAATTTTAACTCCCCCTTGACTGACTTAAACGATCCTATGATCGTCCAGGTTAGGCCTTTTGATTCACCAGTGCTAGGTGTACCTGTGGGTAGAGTCATGTCTTCTGTGGAAGAAAGTTCTTTTGTGTTTACCTCAACCATTCCGGTTGAAGGGGTGCTACCTCCCCCGGTCAGTACCCCTAGATCTAGTTTGCCTTCTACACCTTTGACTCCAGCGAGCCGGGTACTTCAACCACCGATTCACTCAAACATAGGAGGTACTTTTGGTAACACGGTTGCTGGGATCCCTAGTATACCTACCATTCCTTCTTCCTTCCCTTACACTACCCAGAGTGGTCCGGTAGGATCCTCGGCTTATGTCCAAGGATTTCCTTGGAATGGGGGGCACATTCCCCCATCCATTCCATACGTAGGTCCATCTCCTTCATATGTAGGAGTGTAGTTTGGGAGCAACACCTCTTACGGGCAGAGCTTCCAAACCCCTATTTCGTTACCATACACGAGCTCTCCCTTTTCGTTGTTTAGCGGAGGGATACCTGCTCCAGTCTTTCAGACCCCTGCTTCTATGGGGACGGCTCGAAACACTTACACTTCATCTCCCACACAAAATCCTGCGGCTTATGGATGGAATCCGTTTCAAAGCAACCTTCCCACTTCACAACCGGTGGTTGGGGGCAACCCTACTTTTACCCATGGGCATTCGGGGGCAGGTCCCTCGAATCCCCAAGTTGGCACATTTACTACCCCGGTTAGGCCCAAAATTCCTTTTCTGGCAACTTTAAACTTGCCAGACTTGTCAAAGTTGATGAATGACCCGGTGAGGCATGACCCCTTGTGGCCACATGTTCCCACCAAATTGCCCTCGGACATCCCTAAGTTCGAAGGTAAAGCTGGTGAAGATCCTGGGGCACATGCCACCACTTTTCACTTATGGTGTTCTTCCAATTCGTTGAATGAGGATTCAATTAGATTGAGGCTATTCCAGAGGACCTTGACTGGTACGGCAGCTAAGTGGTATATCGAATTTCCTTCTGCTGCCTTTAGTAGTTTCTAGGATTTGGCTAGTGCTTTCCTTAGCCACTTTCAGCTTCCGGTTCGATACGATTTCGGAACGGACTTGTTGTCTACTTTTAGACAAAACAAGGCTACCCACATCTCAGATCATATCCAAGAGTGGAGGAGGCGAAAGAGCCTTATCAAAGCCACCATTCCTCCCGAGTTTCTATTAGAATGGTTCCTTAAATCACTGTTACCATACATATCTAAGGATGTTTCCACATCAGGAGTAACGAATGAAGAGGAAGCCATACTCAGGGCCCAACAGTTAGACTTGATTTACTCACAGTCTGGGATCTTGTATGAGATCATCCCTGAGGCACCGAGGCCTTCACACGAGGCGGAGAAGCCTAAGCCTGGACCCCACGCCGATGGTGTGGTTGGGTCTGTCAACTCTCCCATCGTAGAGTCTTTAACTAAACAACTTCACCAGTTGTCTGTCAAAAAGTCTACGGCAGAGGTAGCAAAGGATGCCCCCTCTCCACAAAATGAAAATGTTTTTGTGCAAACTTCTTCTAAGGGCAATCAGCAGCCCGACGGGAAGAAGAAGAAAGGTAAGAAAGGAGAGGGAAACCAAAATAAGCCCAAACCTGCGAACAATTCTGATGGGGGGAAAAAAGAAAAGAAGAAGGTCAAGTTCCCTTGTAAGTTGTGCCAAGAGGACCACCTTACTCACCTTTGTCCCCTTATGGATCAAGCCCAGAAGCTGCTCAAATCTCAACAACCGGATTTCCTGAAGGACCCGTTCCCCAAGGACAGAATTCAGCTTCAGCTTCTAATGTAGTAGGGGGCACTCAAACTGCCGCTGACCCTAATTATATCAACATGGTTCGATCGTTGAATTTGTTGCAAACCAAGAACAAAAACTATGAAACTGAGACTTCTGAGAAGGGTAAAGTTGTAGTTGAACCTTCCAACCCTCTCACGATAGAGAAGCCTGCCGAAACTATGATGAAGATACCGAAAGGTGTTTTCAAGAAGACTTTGCATAACCCTAATGCTAGGGCTGCTTCAAACTACTCCATGGTTGAAGACTTAGCTCAAACCCCATGTGCAATGTCAACTTTAGAGGTGTTACAGAGTTGTCCTGCCCAGCGGGATGCTCTCTTAGCAGCTTTAGGTAGCATGGATTCTTCGAGTCTCATGGCGAAATTCAATCTGTCTGATGTCAAAATTTGCCTGCCTTACCATGTAGCCCTATCAATAGATGTCATCCATGGTGGTAATACCATTGGAAGGGCAGTGGTTGATGAGGGAGCCTCTACATGTGTTATGTCCCTGGCCTGTTGGAAATCTCTTGGATCCCCAGAGCTGGTCCCATCAAACACTTTACTTACTGCTTTTGATGGAAGATCCTTCCATCCTCATGGTATCCTGCTGGTTTTCGAGCTTAAATTGGCAGGCAAAGCAGTGTCTGTTGAAGTTGAAGTGATTGATGCTCCTTTGGACTATAATTTGCTTATGGGAAGGAATTGGACTTATGCAATGTCTGATGTTGCATTGGCTGTTCTTCGTGTCGTGGTTTTTCCACATGAGGGCAAGTTGGTTACTAGTGACCAGCTTGATTTTACCCGAAAAGGCCGTTTAGAGTCTAAGGAATCCACTGTGCCATTGGTTGATCAGGTCAAACCTGCTGCACAGAGCTTGGGAGTTGGAATGTACACATAATTGATGGGCACATTTGACCTTCCAGCCCCGGTGAACTACATTGGTTCTACTACTGTGGGGAAGTCCATCACTACGGTTGGTGATAGGACTGATCCTTGGGTCCTCCCAACTCCCCATGAACCAGAAGTGCCCTTATCGGCAGTAGAGGTAGCTTATCAAGCCATAATTCAAGCTACTGCTGATCCCATTCCAGATCCTCTTTTAGTCTCGGATGATCTGGAAGAAGTCTATTTTCCCGCATGGGAGGAAAACTCTTTATATTCCATAGATTGCTTAGATACCATTTTTCCTTTCGATGAAGCTATTCTGGAAGCTATGAGTGGACGTGATAAGATTTGTGAGGATATTCATCATCGATCCTATTTTCTTCCAGATCTGAGCAAGATAGAAAACCAAGAGTTTAAGGTGAGACTGTCAGATGATATTGAGGTACCTATCAACCCTTTGCCTAGGGAAGGGGTGTTTTCTGAGGGGAATATGGCAAACATTTCTGCCACTATACCTATCAATATCTCTGTGAACCTAGATGTCATGGAAAACATCTATATAGGTGCAAACTGCTCTTCGGAGGAGATTGCCATCTACACTGCCCTTTTCAAGGAATTCCGCAATATCTTTGCCTGGTCATATGAGGAGATGCCAGGCATTGATCTGTCTATTGTCCAACATGAAATCCGAACCTATCCTGATGCCAAGTCAGTTTGACAGAAATTACGCCCCATGAACCCGCGTAAAGCGGCGGCTGTGAAGGCAGAAGTTGAGAAGCTCTTGAAAGCTGGTTTTATATATCCCATAGCTTTGACTGAATGGGTATCCAACCCTGTTCCTATTGATAAAAAGCAAGGGACTATTCACATTTGTACTGACTTTAGAGACCTCAATAAATCCCGTCCCAAGGATAACTACCCCACACCATTCATTGACCAGATCATAGATGCATGTGCGGGGAGTGAAGTGTTTTCGTTTATGGATGGTTTCTCTGGCTACAATCAAATCCAAATCAAACTGGAAGACCGACATAAAACTGCTTTCATTTTCCCTTGGGGTACATTTGTGTATAGAAAAATGCCCTTTGGATTGAAAAATGCTGGGGCTACATAAAAGCCATTGTTGAACCGTACCTTGATGACCTGCTTGCACATTCTCGCAAGAGGGTCCAACATCCAGACCATTTGAGGTTGATTTTTGAAAGATGCAAATACTATAAAATTCACTTGAATCCCCACAAGTGTGTTTTCTGTTTCGAGTCGGGAAGATTACTCGGATTCATTGTATCTAGTAGAGGCATCCAGGTGGATCCTTTAAAAGTTGAGGCCATTGTAAATCTGCCTCCTCCTCGTTCTCTCAGGCAACTTCAAAGCCTGCAAGGAAAGTCTAACTTTCTTTGACGTTTTATCGTTAATTATTCCAAGATCACTAAAGGTTTCATGCGCTTGCTCAAACAAGACACTTCTTTTGTATGGGATGAAACCGCACAACTTGCGTTCGAGGCATTGAAAAAAGATTTGCTGTCGGCTCCTTTGTTACGCCCACCAGATTATTCTAGGGATTGTATATTATATCTGGCCGCGTCGGAGTCAACCATTGGGGTAGTGCTAGTTCAGGAAGACGATAAGCTCGTTGAGCATGTCATTTATTATCTTAGCCGTGCTTTGGATGGACCTGAGCTTAGGTACTCCCACGTCGAGAAGTTAGCCTTAGCAGCTGTTTATGCTGTGCAGAGGTTGCACCACTACATTTTACTGATGACCACAATAGTAGTGGCAGATGTTAATCCGTTCCAATATGTTTTATCCCGATGGATTGTTGGGGGAAAATTCAACAAGTGATAGTCATTCTCCAGGAGTTTGACTTGGATTTTCAATCCGCTAAGTCTAAAAAGTCCTTAGTTTTTGCTGAGCTAATAGCAGAATTTCCCACTAAAGAAAATGTAGCGGTCGAGGATGACTCATTCCCCGATGAGCACATATTCTTGATATCTACCTCTGATCCTTGGTATGGGGATATTCTTATATATCTCCAGACTTTGAAGTATCCTGCCGCTTACTCTAGGGAGGAACGACGTAAGTTACGCCTTCATGCCAAGAAATACCTCATTATAGGAGATACATTATATTGACGAGGGGTAGATTCCATCTTGCGTCGCTGCCTTACTCATGAGGAAGCAGAGATTGTCCTAAATGATTCTCATAGTGGAGCATGTGGGGGTCATTTATCTGGGTTAGCAACGACCCAGAAGATTTTGCGTGTTGGTTATTTCTGGCCCACGATCTTTAAAGATTGTGTGGAAGTCCTGAAGCGCTGTCATCCATGTCAGCTTTACACCAGAAAAATACAGTCACATCCTGCTCCGTTATTTCCTGTTGTCTCGGTAGTCCCCTTCATGAAATGGGGGATTGATTACATGACATGCAACCCAGTCTCGGCTGGGGGGCATAAATACATCATTGTTGTCATTGACTATTTTACGAAATGGGCAGAGGCAATGCCTACTTTCAAAGATAACGGGGAAACTACATCTTTCTTTGTTTTCAATCAAATTATTGCAAGGTTTGGTATTCCCAAAGTGATTGTCACTGACCATGGCAGTCATTTTCAAAATAACATGATGACAGAACTGACCACCATGCTCGGATTTCGATAAGAGCATTCTTCTCCATACTATCCGCAAGAAAATGGTCAAGTTGAGGCTGTAAACAAGAATTTGAAAACTATCCTTAAACGGACAATTGATACAACCCATTATAATTGGCATATCATGTTATATCCTGCTCTTTGGGCTTACCGAACTAATGTTAATACTACCACGGGTTATTCACCTTTCCAACTCATTCACGGGGTGGAAGCAGTCACTCCGATTGAATGCGAAATCCCGTCCTTGCATATAGCCATTCATGTGTTACCTGATACGACTGAGCTTGAAGAACATCTAGTACATCTAGAACACCTTGATGAGGAACATAGAGATGCGTTGACTGCCAATCAGGCTCATAAGAATAGGGTTAAATCTCAATATGATAAAATGGTCAAACCTTTGGTTTTCTCGGAAGGGGAACTTGTCTTGCTTTGGGACCAAGATAAAGAACCTCTGGGGGCAGGAAAATTCAAGGCTATGTGGTTAGGACCCTATGTCATGTCAAATTTTTTGAGTAAAGGCGCATATGAATTAGTGGATTATGATGGGAATAAGCTGCCTGAGCCTAGAAATGGGCTCTACCTAAAGAAGTACTATGCTTAGGCTTAGCACTTTTTCTTGTATTTTAGTGTATGTATTTTTATGTACATTAGGTTGTCAGTTTTGTTTTTTATATTATTTGTTGGTTGTTGCAGATGTCTTCCAAAATGTATGTATGTTTCGCTGATAGCGCCAGCCATCACACTTGCAACCTGGCTTCGGCAGCATGGGTTATCTATTCTCCCACAAGACATCTTGTTGCCGCGGGTGGCGCTTGTCTTGGTCCTGCTTCTAATAATGTTGCTGAGTATAGGGCTGTTATTGAGCTCCTATGGGATGCTTTGTCATGTGGCATCACCCAACTTGAAGTCCGTTTGGATTCTCAGTTGGTAGTTTCCCAGCTCAATCGAGCTTATCAGGTACGGAATCCTACCTTGTTACGTCAGTTCATGCAAATTCGTTTACTGGAAAGACATTTTGAAGTTATTACTTTTAATCATATTCCACGAAATCAAAATTCATTGATTGATGCATATGCTAATTATATTTTGGACTGGCATCTCGCACACATTTCATAAAATATACAGCAAACATGTAAAGAACACTTGTAAATAAACCGACAACCAAAATATATATATATGTAAAATATCTGTCATAGATAGGTCGAGTCTGATCCGTAGATCCCGTCATATACAAAATATACAAAATGTGGATCATCATCCATCACAATGACCTAGAACTAAGCCTACCCGCCATGGCCACTAGGACCACCTTGGTCCCCGTGATCTCTAGGCACCCTGGCTTCCTCAGCCTCCTCGGCTTCGGCAGCCTCCACCGCATCTCTGTAGACAAGTACTGCTGTAGCTACTCGCCTGAACAGTCATAGCCATATCAGTGGAACCCCTACTACAAACTCCTGCATGGCTGTAGGTATGTGCTCAATCCGTATCGTAGGTACTTGCTGGGTCAGCCTGGCCAGCTTCCCCTCTAGTACCCGAACCAATCCTAGGTCTCCTCCTACAACCGGTCGCATGAGCATTCGTGGGTGCCCTTCAGGGCGAACTGGTCCAATATCTGCATTTTGACACATGACTAGGATTAGGACTTGTACATATGTATATATTCTATCATTTGAAAATTCATAAAAATTTGAAAATGATAAAAAATTAAAAAACCACTTACCCATCTCGCCCCATATTCCACCTGGAGGGAGGACAAGGTCGGGGTCACCTCAGAAATCCATCCCAGTGTATGGAAACTGCTCCAACGCCAGCAGCTGTTGTTCCCACCATACATAAAAGTCATAATCGTAGACGCTATGTACTATGTCTCCTCCTCCTTGACGGAGGAAGATAACTCCCCACCGGCTCAGCCTCGACTGACGTGGATGTCGAACCTGTAGTGGTATCGCAGGGCTCATAGCTGGTACCCTCTCAAAGAAGAATGCTACTAGTATGCTGGCATAACCAAAGTTCTTGCGTCTTCCTCTCCTACAGTCAGCAAGTTGCCTCTTCATGATGGGGAGCACTCCCGAGCACCAATCATAGAGGGCACCTCTAAAGCAATCAACCGCCACCCTCATTTGATTCTTGGTGGCCATATGCAACCTTGATGATCCCGCCAGTCTCACAATAGTGTTATCTAGTACCTGGAGTGTGAAATCCTGGATGTCCGCAATAATAACACTGCTGCCCCTCTTTTGCGTACCTCGTGTACAGAACATGTCAACATAGTTTTGGACACTCAAGGGGTCTCCGCCCTTGCCAGTTCCCTCCAAGTTCACCGGTGCCCCCCGTTGTTATAACCCAGTTATGAAATATATATCCTCTACGGTAAGCTCAAAGTCTCACCTTGAAGATTAAACATCCCCATGTCATGATACCAGTAGTTGACCATGAATTCCAGTAAGCAGACATTTGATCGCATGGGCGACGTGCAAAAGAACTTCAGCAGCCCGCAAGTTCTCAATGCTTGTATTACGGCCGTGCTTTGGAGCGCTGCATGATCCATTATTTCATTTTCTCTTTCCCTCCACTCCAGCAACATATTTTTCCTGGCAAATACACACAATTTGGTTCAGTATTTCATCTTTAAAAATAAAAAATTGAGCATAAATTTTGAGTTTTCACCCATCACGCAACATTCGTGACTGTCTAGTTAGGCAGGCCGCGAGTCATTCACGACTTCCTAGTTCGACAACTCGCTAGTAAAACGCGTATTTGTGACTTTTACTCTTTGCAACCTGCGAATGCGCCCTTATATAATTTGGGATGATGAAAAATACTGAATTAACCATTAATTTTGATATTTGTTTGGATCAAATTGAAGGGTTTAGGGTGTAGAGTTACCTACAATTGACGGATCTGAATTCTGACGGTCCAATTGTCCACGGTAATCGATCAAAGATAGAGGGTAAACTTTCCTTTTTGGTCCAAAAAGTGCAAATGGTGAGAAATGTTTTAATTTTCAAACTATTTATAGAAATAAAATTTCGTAAAGTGGGTCTTTTTGTATAGTTTGAAATGTCAATTGACTAATATCACCCTCTTTGTGCCTTGGAACAGGTTTACCAACTTTTACAAAGTGTTGATGCTTCTATAGGGTGGTTTTGCTATCTCCAACTCATGTTGGCATCTTATCACTCCACATTAACCTTAGTATGCAACATTTTGCCACGGACTATGGTATCCTAAGCCATTAGTCCCTTGTCTCTACCATTGTTCTTCCATGGCTAGGATCCTTATTTCATGAGTGTCATCTTATTATGCCTTTGCCATCCTTTGGTACTCATGCCGTCACTGTTTCAGGCCTAGGTGTTTCCTCATAGCTATTTTTCACGCAAAATAGAGCTTCTTCTGAATCTCTTTTTACAAGCTATCCCTTTATAGGACTCCCTAACCTTATGGAGTTTCTTTAGGCCCAAGTCTGACTCCTTCAAAACAGACTTGACTGCCGAGTTATCTCGTCCGTTCAAGCTCATTAAGAATATGTGAACGGGCATCCGCATTGGTGGTAGGTTATCTCTTTCTCGGACCATGCAGAATAATACGAGAAAGGATCACTCTCTTTTCTTTTGAATTGAGAAGAGTATTCTCAGGTATAGGTTTATCACTTTTTCGGACCTGAGGGACTAAATTTATGGAAAAGGAACACCCGTTTTGAGCTTAGTTTTCTCTTTTTCGTGCTCTGGACCCAAACATGAAAAATATTCTGAGTGTACTTTGTGTCTTTGTCATGCTCGTTAAACACTATATAACAAAGCAACGAGTTTATTGTTGTAAGCCCCATTTCTCGTAACCAAATGGATATTTCCAAGTGATCTTGCTTTCCTTCACACTCGTAAAACTCAAGCTATCTTATGCTGTTCTGGAAGGAGCGTTGGGTAGGTGGTAATTTAACCTTTTTCGGACCTCCCTGACTAAGTACGAAAAAGGTGTGCCTTTTCTTCTTCGGAAGTTAAGAGATTTCTTCTGTGGTTTTTTTTATACTTTTTCGGCCTCAGGAGACTAAATTGGACGAAAAAGGACCCCCCTGGAGTCTTCTTTGGAGTTTTCAGACTCTCTAAATGTGAAAACACCGTTTGAGCATGTACTAGTTCGGGCTCATTAAATCCACGGATCAGTATATCAAGAATTATTTTCCCATCTCTTCAAGCTTGTTAAAAAATGAAGAGGGAACCGAGTTTACTTTCCTGGACTCGTTAAAATTTAACAGGGAAGGTAAGGAAGAAGTTTTCTCTTATTTTCAGTAATGGCAGCATGTCGTCCTTGAACATAGCACTCTTTGCTTTCTGATATCCATGTTTCAATATACACTTGTGTTCAGCTATCACTTTGAGTTTCTTACTCCTCCTCTTGTCCATTATACCTGGGGAATCTGATCATGTCTCCTACATGACAGATAAGTCTAGTTGTTTTATCTATCTGTTGTACGCTGCCTTGGTTCATCTCTGTGTTGTGCTCACTGTTCAAGAACTTTACCTAATGTCTGATCTATAACCTGATTCCATCATTGTTATATCTTCTATCTATTTGTGTCTCCCTTCTTTTGCCCAGTTCCTAGTCACTCTTGTGATTCATTGGAGGATATGTTGCCTTCCTTATTACAGCATGGTTCTGTTTCAGTATTTTGTGATGACGAAGACCTAGAGTTTTGACGATCGTACCTCTGGATTCACTTTCATCATTGGTGAACTCTTTTGCTTCAGTTGTCAATTATCACCTATTGATTGACAAACTGTGGAATCCTCTCCATGTTCGACTTCAGCTTACCCTTATTCACATGGCTTGGATTGTACTGGTTCTTTGGGATCTTTTATGAAGACCTTAGTCTCTCACATATAGACTAAGTTGCGCAAGAATATGTTCGATCTATCTACATAGCTCCCAGATCTTTGAAGACTCATCATTATTGTATATTGTCGCTTCGATCCACCTTTATAATATACGTGGTTTCATACCCATATCATATGATGTAATCAAATATTGTACAGAAGCTAATGTTCCAGTAAATTGAACATAGAATCCTCAGATGTAACTTTGTATATGACATTATTATGCTTTGTTTCAAGTACTCTCTCTGCTCCATTGGATTTCTGAATTCTCCAAAGATTAATATTATAATGTATTTCGGCCATCGTTCCCCTCTAACCTCACACATTAGGGGGAATCTGTTATACACTTGAATGGAACCTCTCCGTCCGAGTGCTGACATCCCTCATGTTGGAACACAAAAGGACACTTATGGATAGAGGTTTTCCCAAAACACTATAGATTGGCTTGTCATGAAATACATTCTTTCACCATCCACCTAGTTACTTTGTCATTTGCCTATATTGAGATGTATTCACGACTATCATTTTATACAACTCGCGCATCATTCGCGAGTCTCCTGTACAGCAAGTCGCGAATCCATGTATTCGCGGGTTGCGCTTATACATAGTCGCGAGTCATTCGCGGGTTGCTCTGCTACAGACCCGCGAATGTGTCTCAACATTAAAACATAAAAACACTCGCGCTAATGGGAGATTAGTTAAGTTATTTAGCTTAATTTCCTTAACTGCTGTAACCTCCCTAACCTTCGAGAACTGCCTTATTTCACCCATATAAATATAGGCCTTGGGGAGGGTGTCTTTTACTTACACTTGGAGAGCAAAGTTATGCTGGTGGAGTTTATACAGAAGTCTTTGGAGCAGTGAACTCAAAATCCTTTGGTTGCAGAGGAGTCCTTGTCTTAGGATTTGGGTTGTATCTGAACTCTTTCCATTATTGATAATAAAGAGATTACTTCTTCCATATGTGTTTCATGTCTTGTGGTTTGATAATTATTTATGCTTCTGCATCTATATGTGATTTATCTAACCTGCTTATACATATATGAATCATCTTGTATCTGGAAAAGTGTTTCTTGACAGGTGAAAGAGGAACAATCCTGAAGACTTTGGAAGTGGAACAGAGAAGAAGAAGATTATAAAGGATTGACCTTCGTTTAACAAGTAAGTCCTTTAATCTTCCTATTTCTTATTCTGTGCTTTAAGAGTCAATTGTCTGCAAGTAATTGAGTATGTTGGTAACCCCAGACCTTAGGTTATTAGGTGTATAATCCTGTACAACAGGTTTGGGAATGGTTGGTTGCACAGTATGCAATCAATCAGTATGGAGCTCATGTAAAACTCCAATTTTTTCTAGGACACTCCTCCCAAGGCCAAAGCAATGCATGCCGAGAGACTGTTTGATACAATGTTCGCCCAGTTGAACACACTCCCTTGGGTTGCAACATAGAAAATGATAGGAACCCAACCCAACTTAAAACTTTTACCGTGGGCTCTCTCAAAAATCCTGTTCAACATTAAGGCAATGAACCTATAAGGGGTCCTTAAGGTGGCTGTGTCATATTCCCCTGATGGCCTATTTCTAAAACTCTTGCCAGGTACCAGCATTCTTTTCAATGTCTCAACTAAGTCCAGGTTAATTTTCTTCAACCAGTCTTCAGTCAAGTAAACTTGAGCTTCCGGTAAGTGGTAGGCTAGTGATACATAACCAGGGCTATAAGTAGCATAACCCTGTATGTCAACATTGGGCAAAATCATGATAGTTACATCTTCCCTGGGAAGAATCCATCCAATCACCTCTGAGCACGGGAAAATTTCAGGTCTGGTAGCAACCCTCATCAAAGCAGATCTCTCTATATTTGCATATATTGTTTCTTCCTCAAAACCGGTATCAGGTACCTCCCGATGTGTTATCAGTCTGTAGATTTCCCCCCACTTATACCCAAGTTCCACACCTATGATGCATCTGGTGTCTTCGTAACTATATTCAACCTTGGTGACAATTTCAACATCGGGTTCCTCCTCCACTATAAGGGCTTTCTTTTTTTGCCTCTTAGACATCTCGTATTCGACAAAATTTCCCTGTCATACACAAAATCTTTTAGGTCTTGTTGATCCATTTCCAAATAATATTCAAAGAATGGAGAAAAACTATATGAGCATTTACCTCGATCATGCTATTCATGCCTATGACTAAAAATTGGCGTAATCGACTCATAACATCATAACCTCACTAAAATGAAGAAAATCCCCCCCCCCCGTCAAGGAAAACAGTCTCAAAACTACACCCTCGGTGCTATGAAATAAATCGTCCTATTCCCAATCTCGTTCTAAATGAGGTGCACTTCAAAACCACAACCCTAGTCCAAAAGAAACACGAGCAATCCAAAGACTGGAAAACCAAAACATCGATACCTCAAAATAGAACAAGAAAACACCTTTCTCTGCAAACGAAAAGGGAACTACCCTCCCCTGACGGTCATATACAGACTGGGGGAAACTGGTGCAGACAGTGTAACGCTTGTCTGCACCCGTTTCCCAAACAGTCGGGCGAGGTTCACAAGAATAATAATAGAAAAATAAAACCCGACCCCCAATATATACATCCCGATAAAACAAACAATCGGTGGGAAAACATGACCATCGGGTGGAAAAATGACTACAGGATCAGCGATCATGTCAGATGCACCTCCACAATGGCGGATGATGAAATGACTATGAGATCCACAGTGTCAAACGAAACACTAGCAAGAGAAATAAATAAAAACACTTCACATCGGAGTTCACCGGACTAAGACCTCGGACCATAATATGGTTGGAAAGCCATAATGGCGGAGGATGTAAGAACAACAAGTTTCACAGATCAGTCGAAATCGGAGGTAAACAACATGAATTAAATGGAAAAATGGCAAAGTGGCAGACATAAATCAAACTAAATCGAAAGAAAAGTTCCTTCCAAAGCCGCAATGACGAAATTTAAAACAACTAAGGACTTGCGAATCAAACTGGTGGGAATCGAAAAAGGTCAACACAACCATCACGGTGTTCGCAATATATCATCCACAACGGGGGAATCCATAGAGACAAAGAGTTTCGACGATATTCCAATAAGGCTTCCGATAATAAGAAAATAAAATAAAGCGCTTCGGAGGCAAGTACACCTTGGATCGGATCATCATCCAACTGCATCTCCGCAACGGTGGGCATGTAGTTGACTTCATTTCTGATTCGCAGTCTCAATAGCTTCCGACAGTAAGGTAATAAATCAATGTAATTTGCAACAAATTCATTAACAACAATGGCATAAATATATTCCTTGAACAATCATCGGTAAAATCAAACAAACCCAAACACGCTGAGCAAAATAAAATTAAAAGGAGGGTCCCGAAATTTTTAGAATTTTGGGAAATTGTTGCAGCTGCAACAATTGGCGACTACCTGGTGAACCCTAGATTTATGAATCAACTCTTCTTCCAGTAAAAGACTGTTTAATCATGAAACTGATAGGTTGAATTCTTCTAGATGCTCGTATTCCTATACTGGCAACCACATGCATTTTTACATCATTGAGGACAGTCCATTTTGGAAAAGGGAACATCAAAATATCAAAGTCTGGATAACTCTTATGAGGCTGAGTAGATGAGTTTTATTTTACCTCTGTCTTTGGGTAGTTTCCATCTTGGACACCACAGGATCGTAACATATGGTAAACATAAATATTCATTTGTTCCTCATTCCCATGCCATCTGCACTTTTGTGCCCTTTGAACCTTTTGTTCTTATGATTCCTTCATGTGCCTTTCTTTATGAATTTTATTCAGGCTCTTCTATCCATAGTGTCCTTTTGTGTGAGAGATGTATTTACTTCTCAGCTCACAGACGGAGAAGAACTTTTGGCAATTATGTCTTCATGTTTCAACACTTTGCTTTGATATGTGTTGCTTCTTTTAGGAGTTTGCCTCTTATTAGCCTTTAGGCTTTTAAATATTGGCATGATATCATTTATATATAATAAACTATTTACCTTGCTTCCTTTTCGTGGGTCCTTTGCTGTCACCCCCTAGGACACTTTAGATGTGACATGATGGATCCTCGAAATAGTATTCCATACCTTTTGATTTTGAGTTAATTTTAGGGATTAAGCAGGACTTCAATGAGTTCATAGCCATTTAGGAAAGGTACTTACTAGAATAAATTCTATCAGTTTGACCAAAAATGCATAGTCTTATCCCAAAGATTTCAGTTAATCGAGAACCCTAATGCTTACCATGCAACCAAAAGTTTGCCTCTTTTATTCAAAAACAAACCAAAAGTAACTAGAAACAACAGTGACAAATCAAAGTGAAGACTTGCTTCAAATTATTTATGTACAAGGTTATCAAAAGCAAAAATCAAAAGTAAAATTTTGAGAACCAAACCACTACCTGATCAGTTCTCTGCCCACCCCTATAAATTTATCAACTCATGAGTCAAGGGGCTAAGATCGATTGCAAATGTGAAATACCTAACCATTATCTAAATCTACTATTTTTTTAAAAGAAACTACGCCTACCAACTTACAATCAATCCCATCAGCCCGTGAACATTGAAGGAGAACGGGCTGAGTGTCAGTTATATTGCTGGCTTCTTCTGATGCAAGATGTCTTGGTTCAAGCTCCATTAGATAATTCCCCAAAATAGAATTTGTTGATTCCTTTTCTTCTTCCAACTTATTGATAGTGTGTTTCATGTAAGGTTGCCCTAAAATTTTGATCCAATTTGGGACCCCTTTATGAGGAAACCATAAATGTGACCAATCTGAAGCAAAATACCCCTTTAACCTCACGGACCAGTCTCGGTTCAAAATGAGTCCATACCCATCCGGTATGTCTTCCGCCACAATATCAATAAATTGACATATCTTTTCATTTGCGGATAAATGAATGAGAACATTCTCCATTTCCCCAACTACTTTGACACTAGTTCTGTCTAATTGAGTAACTTCCCAAGCAATAGGTTTTAGCTGCCCATTAATTTTTTTGCAGACTGCGAGTGGCATAACATTCACTGATGATCAAGAATCTACCAATCAATTATGCACCTTATGGTTCAAAATTTCCAAAGTCAAAAGGAAAGATGGGGTTTTAAACCTAGCTTTCCCTTCCCCAATTGATTCGACATCTTCCTCCCGAGGTTGGTTTTTGGTGGGTGTCACCTCCTCTGGTTCTTTAGGCCTTTTAATATTTTCTTTGTCATCACCTACTTGGTCTTCCATAGGATTAAAAGGATTATTGATTTGCTTCAGATCTTGGTTGATAATGGTGATTTTAGGTACTTTGCCATCAACATTGTTCTTTGGTTGTTTCCTGACATTCTCTTGCAACTTCTTAATCTTTGAGAGCATTGAATTGTATTTATTTACCAAATCCAGGCCTTTTGTTGTCATTTGAATTTCTGGTATATTCTCAGGTTTTAGAGTACTTCTTTCTGTATCAAAAAGCGAGATGTAATCCCATAAAAACATGGTATCATTCTCTTGTTTTTCTATGGTCTTGCTCCCCTTTTCCTCTTCATCACTGTCCTCAGTTAATTTCGAATCCAACAGCTGATTCATCACCAATGTCATTGAATTTATCCATTGAGGACAATTCTTTTCAGAATGGGGTTGTTGGTGGAAAGTGCAAAAATTATCCATCCCCACCTCCATTAGATTCATTGATGCCGAACCGTATGGAGGCTTGGGTTGGTTGTTGTCTTCTCTTTTCTTGTAATAAGGATTATATGCTTTTTGAGCCTCCTTTTCTTTCTCCAGATTTATTATTCTATTAGATAAATTTTGCATCATTTTTAACATTCCTTCAAAATCATGTGATTGCTCCTCTTTAGGCTTAGACAGCAATAAGGTTTTTCTTCCCGGAAGTGTTTTCTCCAAACTGCTCAGGATAATCTTCTATACTTTCCTTTTCAGCCTCTACTCTTTATGCATCTTCATAAGTCTCTAATAATGTAGTCTTAACTTGAGCTTTTGCGAACATAGCCAAGTTAGGACCTAAAGCTGAGGTATAATACTCAATCAGAACCTTGTCAAAGGGCTTATCAATTGCAGAGAAGGTCTTAAGATAAGCAGCAAATCTCTGAGTAAAATTGTGTACCTTCTCTTTTCTTTCTTTTTTCAAAGCGCCTAAACCTTTCATTAGTGTTGTGTGTGTCTTTTGGGTTGCATACTTACTTCTTAAAATCCTTTCAAAGGTATCCCATTCTGGGATAGAGTTTGTAGGCAAACCAAAAGACCATGATGCTGCTGCTCCTTTAAGGGTATGTGGAAAAAGTCTACAAACTACATCCTCATGTTCCCCGGCCCTTAAGCCTTCTATTGCCAGATAGAAACTTTGTAAATGGTCATCTACTAACATCTTCTCATTTGGGTCAAAATTGGGTACCATCTTCTCAAAAGCTTGAGGTAAGTCATGCAACGAAGGAGTTAAGTTCAAGGGTGATCTGGCTTTCCAAGCCGATGGTGGATTTGGTGGGTTAAGTGGCTGATTTGCATTAACGCCTGCCATGAGTCTGGGTGGAGAGTGAGGAGGTGAGGGAATAGGAGTATGCATGGGAGAACAGTAAGGTGTGTTTGGGCCTACCTGATTCAAAGGCTAAACAACTTCCTATAATGCTACTTCTACTAACTCTTCCAAATCTCCAACCAACACTGAATCTTCCAAGATGGGATTATCTTTCTTCTTGTATTCTCTTTGGGGTAAGTCAGTGATAATGGGTAATCCTCCAATACTCTTCACATAAGCCCGTGTGTGTCTTCTCAAATCATTGACTACTTGGTTGTCCACAAAAAACAAATGTTCTCTATTCTCTTCAGTATTTGGATCAGGAAATAAACTGCTTTCAAAACTATCACTGGTGGAGTAATTTTGAGGAAATGGATTTCCCTGGCCAGCCATGCACTGGTGGCCCTCCTTCTCGTGCCAGAAAATATTAAGGCCTGGAAATTCATAGGCAACAACAACAAGGGATTCTCCCCAGTCAACGTTCCCAACTAGCCTATGACTGTTTGGTGTAGGGAATCCGTTTGGTTTGCGGTCCGGCTACCGTAGGTCAAGTAACAAAAACAAAGGGTTTTACTGGTTGCGGTCCGGTCCACCATGTATATTGTTGTATTTTTGACTTTAAGTATGATATGCAAGTGCCTATCTAAAATGCAGATTGATAAAGAATACAAGGAGTGGTCACAATGTGATGCGCAGGTTCTTACCTCTCATCTTAGACTCTCTCACATCTAAATCACACACAACTGAAAACAATATTAACTAAGCTGTCCCTAGGGAGTGAGATTATCAATTAATGAGTAATGTAATACTGTTCATATGTTAAGATAAATCATAGATAGTTGTTCTTAAAATCAAAACACATAAACATGACTAAAGATGTGCACAACAAGATAGCTCGTCATCTGTTAAAACATTCATTACTCATAGTGGAAATTATCACAAAATAAACCAGAGAACATTCATATAAGAACATAGCCTTAGAAAGTTAGAACGATCTCACAATTAATGAAACACAGCTGAAAACAAAATAGTTCCCCTTCAACATTGTTCATTTCAACACATTTGAACATTCCACACAGCACTTTCTCCAACAAGCAAAAAATTGTAATTTTATTATTGCAAAACGAAGTAGTTCCTCTTACAACAAGTAGTTCACAAGTTTTACTGGGAAAAATCCCCTCTTATACCTATTTCTTCTATATTTATAAAAAAGCAAAAACTATTGGGCTGTCCACAAATGACTCTTGGGCTTCCCCAACGCTTCACCTCCCACAATTTTCTTACATTAAGCGCTTATATAATTTACAATATATTACAATAAAAACAAACAAATAAAGCACTTAAGTGGAGGGCCCCGCTTGATTGTTCAAGAACTTCTTCCATGCTAAAGCTTCTAAGGCAATGTTTTCGAACTCAGAAGGTTCTAGAAAATGAATATTGATTTCAAATTTAGCGGCATGATTTCTTATTACTTCGACCTTGGCTGAGCTCAAGCATAGTTGATCCTCTAGCAACTTTACACTCACCGCTGAATGAGCTACCTCATTTCTCAAGGTCTGCTTGTTTAGGGCCTTGATGTGCTGAATTCTTTGTTCATCTTCCTGATATCTACTCTGCAACATTTCCAAAAACAGGTTGTGGTCTGGAAAGGTGTCCATTCTCTGTTCAATAGCAACCTGGAAACGGTTGTAGGTGATCAAAAGTCTCCTACAGAACTCTGTACAAGCACCCTTTGTATTCTTTACAGCCTTCTTAAATTATTTGGCTGTGTTTATAGCAAACTCCAATAAGTCATAGTTTTGTTTCAGGCCTTGTTGATC
Source organism: Pseudotsuga menziesii (assembly GCA_001517045.1). Taxonomy (NCBI): domain Eukaryota; kingdom Viridiplantae; phylum Streptophyta; class Pinopsida; order Pinales; family Pinaceae; genus Pseudotsuga; species Pseudotsuga menziesii. The sequence goes on along the minus strand of LPNX010998237.1, from coordinate 994,687 downwards.
TTTTACTAGCAGGTTTGCAAGGGTCTCCTCATTGGCCTCTAATATTTATATTCTTCCCATCAGGACTTCTAAAATGTCCTTCGATCTGTCCACAAAATATGAAGAAGTTTTCAAATTTTTTTCTAGTCTATTGTTAACCTGCAAAACCTTGCACCTCTATTCTTCTACGGATACTTGCAGCTTGTGCATCTTGCTCCTTTGTGCTAAAACATGCTCCTTGAAAGGCTGAAGGTTGGCTTGCTATTCCCTAGCTTCTTCTAGAGCTGCTTCTAATCAAGTAACTTGTTCTTTAAGCTCTGTTGTCTGCACCTGGGATTTCCTCTCTGACTCCTCCAAGGTAGCTTTCTGTAACTCCAACTCCCCTATATTACCTAGCAGATGACCCTTTTCTGTCCTTAGCCCCTGACATTCGTGCTGCAAATTTTCTAGACTTTCCTGGGAAACCTCCAGAGATCTCTTCTCTACTTAGAGGAACCGGAGCTCTGCTTTTGAAGACTTTATTTCATGTTTCATGTCTTCAAAATTCCTTTTCAATTTATTACTTTGCTCTCTCTCCCTTCTTAGTCTATGCTTTAGTTGGGCAGCAGATTTCTTTGACTGTTCAAGGTCAGTCATTATCCGATCCACATTGTCCCCAAAAGCATTGATCAATGCTACTCTAGCTCAGATAGTGAATTTGGGGTCCTTATTTGTCCCATACACCATGGTTGTATCATTTCTCATTTTCCCTGCCTGCCCCCGGGTCTTGATTCTCCTCTCGGTCCTTTTTACAATTCTTTTTGTCTCCTTGTCATAAAAAATAGTGTTGAAATATGGAACCTCTTCCCTTTTTTTGTTCAAAAGGGATCAGTCTTAGACTAGAAACAACAACCCGTCCCAATGTGTTGCTCGCAGCTACCTTAGGGTCTTGGGAATCAAGATTACCTAGATCTTGAACCTGAATATCTACATGATCGGAAGCTTGTTGCTCTATCATGGAACCTGCCAGTCTTAGTATTTTTGCTTCCTGTTTCCTTAGTTCCTCATCCATTTTCCTTTTCTTTTCGTCTTCTTCACTCTTGGCAGCTTCTTCCACACTTCTAGATGCTTCTTGTTCAACTTTCCTCTTTTCTTCCTCCTCACTTTTAAGCCAACTTTTGGCTTCCTGTGCTAGTCTCCTAGCATCTTCATCTCATTCTTAGCCTCCTATTCCTCTACTTTCTTCTGTTCATCTTGTCCTTTCCTACCTTTGGTAGTGATCTTCTTTTTGAATCTCCTTTTTAATGCAGTTATGTTTTCTGAATTCCGGAAAATTGATTCATTTTTATCCCAGTGGCTTGTATACTCAAAATGTACATTTTCTTCCTTACAGTGTTCTGCCACTTTATTTCGGGAATCATTCCTATGGAAGTTGATTTCCCCAAAATGAAATTTCTCCAATTCTTCTACAAACTCCTCAACTTTCTTAACTCTTGAGAACTTATAACTTCCCAACCTAAATGGTAAGGGGGGGTAAGTTTCCTTCTTATGTTCAAATAAAAAACCCCCTATGCCATCCAAGAAGACCTGTTTGACTACCTCCTTGTGTACTACATAGTCAGTGGCATATTTTGGAAACAGTGAAGGTGCTCTGGAGCAGCCATAAATTCTAATATACAGTCCATCCTCCGTTAAATAGTAATCAACATATTCTTCAATGACCTGCAATGCTTCTTCGGACATGCAATTGCATTCCTTTAAGAAAATCAATGTATATAATGGCATAATGAAATGTTCACACACTTCTCTATAGTGACTGTAGTACTTATGTGCCCATAGTGGCTTGTAGGCTGAGTAGACTGGTGTTCTTTCTCGGTCCCAAATACACCTTAGGTTTGGGAATGGTTGGTTGCATAGTATGCAATCAATCAGTATGGAGCTCATGTAAAACTCCAATTTTTTTTGTGACACTCCTCCCAAGGCCGAAGCAATGCACATCGAGAGACTGTTTGATACAATGTTCGCCCAGTTGAACAAAGTCCCTTGGGTTGCAACATAGAAAATGATAGGAACCCAACACAACTTAAAACTTTTATCGTGGGCTCTCTTGAAAATCCTGTTCAGTATTAAGGCAATGAACCTATAAGGGGTCCTTAAGGTGGTCGTGTCATATTCCCCTGATGGCCTAGTTCTGAAACTGTTGCCAGGTACCAGCATTCTTTTCAATGTCTCAACTAAGTCCAGGTTAATTTTCTTCAACCAGTCTTCTGTCAAGTAAACCTGGGATTCCGGTAAGTGGTAGGCTAGTGATACATAACTAGGGCTATAAGCAGCATAACCCTGTTTTTCAACATTGGCAAAAATCATGGTAGTTATATCTTTCCTGGGAAGAATCCATCCAATCACCTCTGAGCACGGGAAAAGCTCAGGTCTAGTAGCAACCCTCATCAAAGCAGATCTCTCTATATTTGCATATATTGTTTCTTCCTCAAAACCAGTGTCAGGTACCTCCCGATGTGTTATCAGTCTATAGATTCCCCCCCACTTATATTCAGGTTCCACACCTACGATTCATCTGGTGTCTTCGTAAGTATATTCAACCTTGGTGACAATTTCAACATCGGGTTCCTCCTCTACTATAGGGGATTTCTTTTTCTTCCTCTTAGACATCTCGTATTTGACAAAATTTCCCTGTCATACACAAAATATTTTAGGTCATGTTGAGCCATTTCCAAATAATATTCAAAGAATGGAGATAAACTATATGAGCATTTACCTCGGTCATGCTAGTCATGATTGAAGCTATGAAAAATATAGAAACAAAATTTAACTACCGAGTGTTCCTGCACAA
>LPNX010998237.1:866582-991785 GCA_001517045.1 Pseudotsuga menziesii | reverse complement strand
AAAAACCCCCCCCCCCCCCCGTCACGGAAAACAATCTCAAAACTACACCATCGGTGCTATGAAATAAATCATCCTATTCCCAATATCGTTTGAAACGAGGTGCACTTCAAAACCGTGACCCTAGTCCAAAATAAACGCAAGCGAACCAAAGACTGGAAAACCAAAACCTCAGTACCTTGAAATAGAACAAGAAAATGACTTTCTCTGCAAACGAAAAGGGAACTACCCTCCCCGGACGACCATATACAGACTGGGGGAAACTGGTGCAGACAACGTAATGCTCGCCTGCACCCATTTCCCAAATAGCAGGGCAAGGTTCGCAAGGATAATAATAGAAAAATAAACCCCGACCCCTAATATATACATCCCGGTAAAACAAACAATCAGCGGGAAAACATGACCATCGGGCGACAAAATGACTACAGGATTGGCAATCATGTCAGCTGCATCTCCACAACGGCGGATGATGAAATGACTATGAGATCCATAGTGTCAAACGAAACACCAGTAAGAGAAATAAATAAAAACACTTTGCATCGGAGTTCACCAGAGGAAGACGTCGGACCATAAGATGGTTGGAAAGCCTCAACGGTGGAGGATGAAGAACAACAAGTTTCGTAGATCACTCGAAATAGAGGTAAAACAACATGACTTAAATGAAAAAATGGAAAATCCGTAGACATAAATCAAACTAAAAAGGAAACAAAGTCCCTTCTAAAGCTACAACGGTGGAAGTTAAAACAACTAAGGACTTGCGAATCAAACTAGCAGGAATCAAAAAAGGTCAACACAACCATCACGGTGTTCGCAATATATCATCTGCAATGACGGAAGCCATATAGAGAAAGAGTTCCGACGGTATTCCAATAAGGCCGCCGATAATAAGAAAATAAAATAAAGCGCTTCGAAGGCAAGTACACCTTGGATCGGATTGTCATCCAACTGCATCTCCGCAACGGCGGGTGCGTAGTTGACTTCATTTCTGATTCATAGTCTCAATAACTTCCAACGACAGGGTAAGAAATCAATGTAATTTGCAACAAACTCATTAACAGCAATGGCATAAATATATTCCTTGAACAATCATCAGTAAAATCAAACAAACCCAAACACGCTCAGCAAAATAAAATTAAAAGGAGGGTGCCAAAAATTTTAGAATTTTGGGAAATTGTTGCAGCTGCAACAAGTGTGTATATAAACACCTCCATACAGAGAGATAGGGGGTTGTGTTAATCAAGTCAAACAACTGAGAGGGGGGGGGGGGGGAATTAGTTGTTTATAATTTTATTTATATTTTTAATGCAACTTATAACCATCAAACACATAAAATGGACAGAGACACAAATTGTTCATGACGAAACCCATAAAGGGAAAAAATTCTTCTTCTTATGGATGTAAATCAAGCAACTTTAATTACATCATGTTTTATCTGGGAAACAACTCAGATGAGGCCACTACCTCAGGTAACTACCTCTTTATTTTCAGCTCTTATTGAAATACATCTCCTACTGTCTGAATACAAGCTTCAATTTTCCATGAGACTACCAGTCTCTCTAGCACCTCCCTTCCTCCCTGTAATACAAGAACCAACCTATTTCACATAATTTTAAACCAAACATGTTATATTTTTAGACCCAATCTGTATCAAAGATAAACTTTTAACAACAACTCATTCTGTCACAACATCCCCATTGTGTCACAACATCTCTCAAAACACTTTCAGTCAGTAATCATCCTGTCAAGAACATCTCTGTCAAACTACTCTGTAAAACCAAAATGTGTTTCAAACTCTCTTCACTTATGCAGTAAGTAATGTATTCAAAAATTAGCTTTAAAGTTTGTAACTGAATTATAATGTGTATCCAATATCTGATTGATCTTTATTAACATTTACAGATCTCTATTTCATTCATTTTACAAAAACAATCTACAGTAACTTTAGTACTCAGAAAATGGAAGAACTTGCAATATTTTTTTCTATAAAGAACACATACACAACTTTAGAAATCCAATTCATACCAATGTTTCTGCAACCTCTTCATAGCTCTGTGTTTTTCTTTGTTTCTGATACTTCATGATCTGCATCTTCTTCATTGTAAGGTACTGCGTCTTCTCCAATGTAGTCACTGTGCTGCTTCTGCTGATACATTCACTTTGCTACATGTCTCTTCAAATCCATTCACTGCATTGCACGTCTTCACCAATTTACTCACTTCGATGTGTGTCTTCTTCAATTTACTTCATTGCATTTATATTAATTGCATCTTCTCCAATTCATGACAGAGTCTCACCAATTTATTGCTCTACATGTCTTCATCAAACTGCAACTTTGCATACTGTGTTTATCCTCACTGCGTGTCTTCACAAATTCCTTTCTCTACGTGTATTCTCCAATTCATGGCTCTGCGTGTCTTCACAATTCAACTGCTGAATACTGCACTGATCCAATCTCCTTATTCGCCACACTGTCTTTTTCATTTTCCACAGCATTTATACTTAATATTATAACGCATGCTTTAAACAGTTAGACATGTAACTGTATAAATGGTTCAAGACAGAGAAAAAACTTTGGCCAATACGTTAAAATCATAACTGAAAATTCTGGGTAGCGTTAACCATTTCCTTTAGCAGAATTTTATTTTAACCTTATGTTAAACTTGAAACTATATTCTTGATTTAATGATGGTTATTGGAATTGTGCTTTGACACCTGGAATCAAGCGATTGATGGATAACAAATTGTTTTAGCCATAATAATAATAAAAAACTATTGCTAATGCCCATTTCTGTGAACGTAATAAGCTTTATGTCTGAAAACAAGAATTTATGTGTCTCATTCACGATTTCTGTTGCATTCCACTATTTTTGTGTCTCATTCATGATTTCTGTCTTTGGTTCTTTCTCAAAGAATAATATCTATCAAATTTAATTATTCTTTCAAATTCATTTTATGTATTTGCTAATAGACATTCTTTTACGTCAATGATATACAAACTCATTTAGATCAACAGGTTGACCAATCCATTAGATAGATAGTTAGTTTGCTTTGAGGGAAGGATATTGTAACTAGGTTCCTTCTATCTAATAAGAACTCTACGCTTTGTTGTTTATGACTGCATGTGCAAGCATTATCCAGGCATTATCCATGATTGCTGAGAGGGCCCCTTGACAATCTGCAGTTTCTATTTCCGTACATGTTTTTGCTATCTCAACCTTGCAGATAAGTAGTTTTATTTCTAATTTGTTTAGGTAGTTAAGTTCCTGCAATTATTTATTTCTCTATTTCATATAGCATGTATCTGTTGTAGTGAATAAAATTCATACTATGTTGTTAATGTAGTTTTTTTTTATAAATGGCCAGTCACATATAGTTTGCTTTCAGGTTTTCTTTTAATCCTTTCATTCTTAGCTTATTGTTCAGTCTTATTTACAAGCATATAGAATATATTTTTTAATCAATTTAAATAGAATTCAAATACGCACATAGAATAGGTTGTTTTTATCAATTTAGATAGATTAAGTTCTGTTTATTCATGTTATAAGTTTATACAAATTAAATTCCAATTTGTTTATTAATATGCAATGATTTTCTTATTTTCATGTATTTGTCTTTGTTTATTTCACTGTTAAATACGATGATTAATTAGGTTTAAATTCTGTCTTTATGCATCTTGTTTTCATATGCACAAAATCAACTGATGATTAAACCATTTAGCTCTGTTTTTATTTTTTTTGTAAACAGCCTCTCAGTCGGACTGTGTGATTGGACTGTCATTCAGACCCTCCTTCCAGACTATTGTCCAGCCTTCCATCCGACTTTTAGTGTTCCTAGTTTATTTTTAAACTTGCTTTCAGCTCTGTTTCTTTGGATTTTTTATTATGCTCTTATTGTAGTCATTAGATAATGATTATGTTTTTATTTGAACCATAGATTAGATTGTTTGAAGTATTTACTAAGTTTTATCTTTAGTTTTCTCTTTCCAACTCATGCTTTGAATTATGCGTTGTGATTTTGTTCCTTTTAATTTCTAATTTTCTTCTTCAATATTGTTGTAATGTTTTGAAATTATGTTTGATTTATTTCTTTGTATATGAATTTGTAGGGTTAGGTGTGTTAATTGCTAGTATACTAGTTCCTTGTAAATTGATCATAGTGATAAGACGTGTTCCTTTCACTGTGTGATTATTGAAGAGACTTGTAGAAAAAAACTTAAAATTATCTTTATTAAGTTTTCTACTTGCTTTTCACTTAAAATTATCTTTATTAAGTTGTCTACTTGTTTTTTATTTAATTATCTTTATTATTTTTTTTACTTGCTTATCTTTATTAAGTTTTCTACTTGCTTTTCTTACTCAGTTTTCCATCCACTTATTAGTCAAGTCTTCTTTGAACCCCAACTTTTCAAGCCTATTGTTGATAATATATTTTTCAGTCAAAAATTATTTGTTTATAAGTTATCTAGTTGTTGTGACTGTATTTCCAAATATGTACTTTCTGTGAATAGTTAGCTCTTGAAGTTATTTAATAGTTTTTGTTATATTCTCATTTGTCAATTGAAATAACATAGTCTGATATTTTTTTTAACAAAAACAGAAAAGGGGGTTGTATTAACAGGCTGTGCACAACCATTCATTACATTTCCGAAGGGAGATATAAAGCCGAGACGGCACAAAAACAACAAGCCATACAAAGTCTATTTCCGAAAACAGAGAGCACAAAATTGCTTCTGAGCTGCAAACTAAACGAGTTGTAAAAACCCTCACAAACTGTCTACATAGCAGAGTGCAGAAAAACATAATTTATACAAAATTTGATACTAAAACCCCTCACTAAACTGGAAGTAAAGCAGACAATAAAATTCAGTTGCCTCTAAGCTGGCGAGGCTGCTGTACTGATTCCTCTTCCATGGGCTGGGAGGCTGAGGCGTTGGTTCCATTTACCCTGCTCTCCTGGTTCAATGAAACGAGCCTTTGGAGGTCTGCTTCTATACGCTCAACTCTGTCCACGAGTTCACGCAGATTGCTATCCAAATCGTCGGTGCGGGCTCCATTGTCGCTGACATCCTGAGAGATCCTGCTAACAATCTCGCTCATCCCCTTTATTTCCTTGGCTGTGTCTCTACTCTCCTTCACCCCTATAGCAGTCAGTTCATATAACCTTCGAAGGTTCTTCATAATATCCTGCATGCCAAGATTATTACCCAAATGCGCCATAATACCAAGTTCGGACGAAATTGCCAAGCGAGACAGCTGAGACTGCAAGGGAGAAAGAGCTGTATCGTCCAAATCGTGAAGATTTGCTTGCTGGTGGCCTGATTCACTCCAGTTTTCAGCCTGAGAGTCAATTTCCCAAAGAGCAGAAGGATAACGGCAATGACAAAGGGCTAACTGGGAGAGATTTTCTTCTGCAATAGATTGGGTGAGAGGCTGCGCATGCCAAGATGAAACCTGAGAAATCCCAATGCCAATTACATCGGCCTCTTGCAGAAGGAAGACAGATGCTGTAATCAAACCCTCATCGAAACAAAGAGGCAAAATAATGTTGAAATTCGACATGGAGGCAGAGAAGGGAGAGCCTCGATCGTGCGAGGAGAAGAGACACTTAATTGAGCGCCTGAAAGGAGTTAAATTCTCATCAGCCGAGGGGAGTTGGGCATTACACGCGGCCTTCACAAGGGATAAGACAAGACGGGAGCTTAAATGCTGAAGGCCACCAAAAAGATGGAGAGGGTGACGGCTGGCTGGGAGGGAGAAACTAGAGGAGGGGAGCCGGAAAAAGTGAAGAAGAAGGATAAAGGTGGAAGGAAAAGGGAGAAGGGGAAAGGAGGGTGGAAGAGGGATAAGGCGGGAGGGAGAGGAAACCAGAGAGCTAAGGTAGGATAAGGCCAAGATCATTCTAAGATAATCCTTGAAAGTGTGGAGTTCCTCTTCAAAAACTTGCTTATTCTTGATTTGATGTTGGTTCCTTAAGGTCCTCTTCATGGAATGACTTTGAAGATGGGAGGATCGTCATCCTGGCTGTAATGGCCTTGAGGGAGACTAGCTCCAACATTGGCCATCGCATCTGCGTCTTTGTTGTTCTGGCGAAGAATGTGGTAAAATTCAATGTGCTGAGACAGAAGAAGTTGAGCCTTTTTATATAATCTACGGCATTTGATGTCTCCTATAGGATACCCATTAATCATCTTATAGATGACATGTCTTGAGTCGCCGAAAACCAGAACTTTCTGGAGATTTTTGGTCCGGATGAGGTGTAGACCCTGGAGAAGCGCCATCCATTCTACTTCGTTATTAGTTCTCGATCCAAGTCCCCAAGCGAATCGATGTTCCACTTGTCCTCCAGAATCCACTAGGATCCCACCCGCACCTGCCGCCCCTAACATAGTCTGATATTATCCTAGTCTGATGTTTTGTTTTATTTCAATCATATTAATAATTAAATTGTTAGGAGTTTGACTCGGTTTTTCATTTTGAATATTTTTCAATCTTTTGTTTATTAAAGTATTTCTACAATGCCCTAGGAACCCCTATACCTTCACATATATTTTGTAGCAACTCTAAGCCTGCCAACCCCGGTTGATAATTAAATATTAGGTGTATTTAAGATAGTAGAACACATCCAAACATCTTGGTATTAATCTAGTCGAGATAACACCCAACATGCTCCACAACAAATCATATCCCTTCCCAAAAACCCCGACCAACCACAAAGTTCCGCACCAAATCACAGATCATGGGGAATATCAAATACACCTTCGAAAGAAACCCATATAAATTTGTTGAGATTGTAGCACAACAAATCTCCTCATTTACTCCATAGTCCATTGAAAACCCCCCACTCCCTAGCCCGACCGATGAAGAAAACAAACAAGCTAATTCTGAAGAGCTTGTCAACATCGACCAAGTCGAATTATTAGCACCAAACCAAGAAATGGTCAAGAATATAGAACCTGTCGAAGCCCCTGAAACTGTCAAACTCCCAGAAATGTTCAAAACCCCTTTTCCGACAAATTCCATACTGACTCTTCCACCATCAACCTCTGATAAACCACCACCTCACCCTTCACCCACACCACCTTCACCTACACCACCATCTACCATTCCCCCACTAGAAACCCAGTTAATAAATCCTACTTTACCAAGGAACACCACAGAGCAAACACATACCATACCTCCGCCAACTGAAGAAGATGGATTACAAAACAGAGAACAAGAGCAGCGAAGAAGAAAAGATAGAAAATAAAGGAAGGAAAAAGAAAAGGAACACCAAAAACAATTACAGTTGCCTCAAGAGTAAAAACCATCAGTTATTCACCTGGCTTAGCTAGGGTCGACAACAGCAGTTGACATGCATAATATAACAGAGGAAGAGCTAGACTGATTGGTGGAATCCATTAATAAGGAGTCAAGAATAAGAAGAGAGAAAAGAAAAGAACAAATAGAAAATCTAAAGACATACCAGACTGAATTACTGACAAAATGTGAAAGTCTATATAGGTAATTTATTTCAATCCCAGAAGGGGCCAACAAATACAAACCATTGGAAAAATCATACCAACTTTTTGAAAGTTTCGTGTCGAAATTTCAGGCATAGCTGGAAGAAAGGAAAGAAGAGCAGAAAAAAGAAACTGCTATACTACTGAGAAATCAGTATACAACATTTTCGACAGCTTACACCGTGCTGAGAGAGCATATTGCAGAGTCTAATGTAACCGAGGAAGCATTGATAAATTGGTTCACCTACTGTGGACAAGTGTTTTAGCAGGTACATGATACTCGTGAGATCATTAGTTCACTGTAGAACCGACACGTGAGCACGGAAGCAGTGGAGAAAACAATTCAGGACCAACTTGTACTAGAAATGACAAAATTAGAAAAATTGGAGAAACAACAAAATCAATGGATCAGCCAAGCCAGACTAATCCTAGTTAGTCTTGAAAATATTTTTCCTCATATGAAAAGATTACTTGAGACCGCTGAAGAAAAAGCACAACTTATGGGACCCAACATGAGAAATATTTTTAACATAGACATGCACCAAAAAGTGGAGAATTTGTCCAGTCTCACAACCTTAACTATAGACATCCAAAATGCACTTCGCACTTGGGAGGAATCAGTTGGAAATTACTGCAGAAGCTATTGTGGAAGTTTGCATACATAAACAACCATCTATCATGAAGTACAGCCCATGAAAAATAATAATAGAAAATATTCATGACAGAAAATTTTCCACCTCCCTGTTTTTTTGGGACGAAGAAAGATTTTGTTCTAGGGGAGATGTTGGAGGAGCTAGTCAGCTAAGATGAATAGACTCATTACTCAACTAATTGTAGATTAGGTCGACCTCATAGGTCATGTCGATTGGTTGAACCAACAAGTAGTTACTATAACTGTTTTGTAAATGTATATATAGGTCATTGAACCAGATAGATACTTGGTTTGGTTTTTTGTATGAACCCACATGTGTAACTTAGTAATATAATATGTTATTATGTCTACCATTCTTTTCTCTTTTTATGTTATTGTTATATGATTATTTATGTGTATCATTGGTAACCTTGCAATTTGATTGATTGCAACACACCCTGAAATATTTCAAAGACTTTACCAAAGCATAGGATTGTTTCTCCATAATGTCATACTTCAATTCTCCATCTATTGGCACTTTTATAAATAAAGAAATAGGAGGCTCATCATTTTGACTATTCTTCTACAATAAAACTCCAACAATGGTGTGTTCAGAAGCATATCAAAATACCAAAAAAACTTTTGAAAAATCAAGACTTACCAAAACTGGGGCTTCAGTAATGGATTTCTTAATATCTTTGAAATATTTTATAGCATCTACAGTCCACTTAATCTCATTATCATTTCTCAACATATTTGTGATATTCCTCAACATTTCAAGAAAACTTGGTATAAACCTTCTTAGAAAATTCACCTGTCTAATGAAAGATTGCGCCTCGTTTTTAGTCCTAGGCTCTTCAACTTTCAAAATGAAATTGACTCTATCTGGGTCTATTCTAATCCCATCTTTAGAGATAATATGACCCAATATCTTTCCTTCCTTCAAAGCAAAATTTTATTTCCTGGGATTAAGGAAAATGCCATACTTTTAGCATTTCAAAAAGACTTTCTCCAAATGATTCACATGGTCCATGTTAGATTTATAAAACACTGTTATATCATCCATATAAATAACTACAAACTTATCCTTTTCTTCAGCAAAATCAATATCCATGGCTCTTTGAAAAGTGGCTCTTGCGTTCATCAACCCAAATAGCATCTTAGCATACATAAAAGTACCCCATGGTGTAGTAAAAGCATCTTTTTCTTGGTCCTCTGGAAGAAATATAATTTTATTATATCCAGAGAAACCATCCATGATAGAAATCATCTCTACTACTATCACTTTTTGTAGAATATGTTCCATATTAGGTAAAGGATAGTTATCTTTCAATGATACTTTATTCAAATTCCTGAAATCAACAAAAAGTATGATTTCACCATTATTCTTTCTAACTGGTGTTAGCACTCAGAATGTACCCAGGTTGTGAAAGGTAAATCCCAAAGGAAATAGCAAAAACCACTTCAGAAAGAAACTGGCTTTCCTTTCCAGAGAGGGATCTCTCAAATATAAATTTAACAAGGCCAGATATAAAATCAATACTTAAACATCATATAGATGGTTGAAGCGATACACATAATCATTGGGAAATGGAGTCAAAATACATAAAAATATCACAAGGTCGCATGCATGAGATTTCATCAAAGGCAAGATAACCACTCAATTACAGTCATTCATTTAGTTCAGGTGGAAAAGGTAGAAATATTAACAGTCCATCAATATAGAGCATCAAAAGATGAATTCCATATTAACTTTAGCAAAAACATTTATGGAATATCTGAAACAATAGTTAGAGAACAACAAGTATGAATTCCAACCATTCAACACTACGCTTCAGATACGAGGAAAATAGAATGGAATGTAGACACCAAAAAACACAATCACATAGGAAAGAAAATACAGACTATAATGTAAATAGCACAAGAATCTCTGATACCCCACATGCATTCAACTTTGTTATTTCAAAAATTATCTGTCCTCAAAAACATTGATCCAACAAATGGGTTCCAACCCCCAATACATCAAGTAAATGCAAATATATACATAAATGATTTCTTCCCAAGAATATTTAATAACTGAATAATCAGTTTAATCAAATTATTTGTAACTATATCCCTAACAACTAGGAATAAACTACTTGCTTTGATCCTGATAACAGATCATTTAATTAAAATCAACTTGGTGATAACAAGGCTCGAACAAGCATCTCCATAGCGCACAACACCTATTTCCACAGATGAAGAATATACTTTGTTTTTCTGAATCTTTCCACAGCTCTCCATTGTTCTGCGCTTGGGATGTTGTACTCAATCATTTATCGAATAGATACTTCCAAATCCATATAGGTCTCATAATACATAGTAGGTAGCCCTCCTCTGACGATCAGAAATTTCTGCAATATCTCGAAGTCTTCTGTCAACTTGTCCACGATGACTTTTCCCATTAGTCCCTTTACCAAGTCATCAAACTTGGAGTGATCCATACGGCTTTGTACTAATAGGCTATGATAATGTTCTTGAGAAAAAATTCTTCCTTCTTCGTCCCAAAAAGAAGGAAGGCCATCTTCAAACAATTCTTTAAAAGCATGTCTAAAATCATTAATACGCGAAGTCATCTCATCAGCCTTATCTTGTACTATCTTCATAAGATGATGTTTGTGAATGAACCTTTTCGACCACAGTACCATAGCCACTCTGTATTTGATTCCTGTATCTTGCAATTTTTTATAAGTTAATGAATTCAATAAATTCAGTGCATTCTGAGTTGTACTTAGGGGATTCCTCTCCATGGTCTCATTTACCAGTTTTAATCTTTGATTGGCTAAATTAACCAATGCAATAAATTGATTTGTAAAGACTCACAATTTGAATTTGTCATCATTTTCGCTAATCCTTGTCCCTTAATCAGCTTAGTAGGCTTTATCTCTATGTCGTACTCCAGTAATGTAGCTATCCATTTTTCCCTTCTACCCTCTGGATCAGGTTGTGTCAAAATTCCTTTTACTACAGCAATTGGAACATGCGCGATTATATGTGAGTGTAGAATATATACTCTGAAATATTTAAATGCTTTGAACAAAGCATATGCATGTTTCTCCATGATATAATATTTCAATTCTCCATCCCTCAACATCTTGCTAAAAAATGCTATGGGTTGCTCCATGTTTTCATCATTACTTTGCAATAAAACTGCTGCAATGGTATGCTCTGAAGCATACGAAAATAATAAGAAATATTTGGTAAAATATGGACTCACCAACACTGGAGCCTATGAGATTTCTTGTTTGATTTCCCAAAATGACCTCCTAGCTTCTGCATTCAATTTGATCTCATGACCCTTTTTTAGCATATTTGTAATATTCATTAAGATTTCAGGAAAACTAGGCACAAACCTTCTGAGAAAATTCACCTGTCCGAAAAATGATTGTATTTCCTTTTTACTCCTGGGTTCTCCTACCTTTAAAATTGCACTCACCCTTTCATGATCAATTTTTATTCCGTCTTTAGATATTATATGACCCAACAATTTCCCTTCTTCCAATGCAAAATTGGACTTCTTTGGGTTCAATGATATACCAAATTTCCTGCACTTCATGATCTTTTTTTCTAAATGATGAATATGTTCTCTGTCAGATCTTGAATAGACTGTGATGTCATCCATGTAAATTACCACAAATTTTCCAATTTCTTCCACAAAAGCAATGTCCATCTCCCGCTGGAAAGTAGCTCCTACATTCATTAAGCCAAAAGGCATATTTGCATACATAAAAGTGCCCAAAGGTGTAGTAAAGGCAGTTTTCTCTTGATCATCAGGTAATACTTTAATCTGATTTTAACCGAAAAAACCATCCATCATCGAAATTCTTTCAGCTCCAACTACCTTCTGCAGTATATGATCCATCTTCGGCAAGGGATAATTGTCCTTCATAGAAACTTTATTCAAATTCCAGAAATCTATACACAATATTATTTCTCCATTCTTTTTTCTAACAGGAACTAAATTTGCAACCCATTTTGAAAATCTTAGAGTCACGATGATTTTGGCGTCAAATAATTTTTTAATTTCCTTCTCAATAATGGGCAGCAAATTGGGATTTATCCTTCTAAGTTTCTTCCTGAAAGGCTTCTCCCCAGGTTTTATAGGAATAATATGTTGTATTATAGATGTATCATACTCTTTAATATCTTCATAACTCCAAGCAAACACATCTGTATACTTCTTCATTAAATTCACGTACTCCTCTTTTTATTTTACAGGAAATTTTTGGACAATTTTATAATCTTAGGATTTTCCTCGGTACCAATATTCCTATCTTCAACAACATTCTCAACAGGATTCACATTAGGATTCTTAGCAACATCATTCTGATCAAAAAAAATTTCCAAAGGAATCAAACCTCTTGGTATAAAATTATTTTTCAATTGAATAATATCTTTTCCTCCTAAGGTTCTCTTTAAGTTTTCAGCACCATCCTTCTGCTTTCCAGGCTCTTCATCATCCTAGAAATTCTCATCATTGTCATTTTCTGTATCAATATGAGTATTTACAAATTCTCTCGACAGTTCTAAAAACCTTCTTATCTGCATGTCATCTTCAAATACCTGCCAATATTTAGAATTATCAGAAATAGATGGCCTGTTCACAATGTCCACTTGATATTCTTTCTGACCAGCAATAGGGGTTTTAAATTTTCCAGCAGCTACTGCCAAAGAATCTGCTATAGTATTTTCATGTATGGAAACCACTTGAATCATATGCTCTGTAAAAAAGTTACCAATCATATCCCATACTTCGTTCCTATAAGCCCTCATTCGGGGATTCCTAGTTTGATAACTATCATTCACCTGGTTTATCACCAATTCTGAATCCCCTAAAACTTTTATCCTTTGTGCTCCCAAATATTTCAAAGCATGCAACCCAAGTAATAATTCTTCATATTCAGCTACATTATTTGTGCATTCAAATGTTAATTTATATGATAAAACTTTAAAATCTCTGATAGGATAAATTATATACACACTAGCTCCAGCGCCTATTTTTTCCACAGATCCATCAAAATACATAGTCCAAAAACCTTCTCTTTTTTGTTTTGCTTCCAAATCATCTTGTTCCATCACCTCTTCCTTTCTATTTGCCTTAGGCTTCATTTTCAATGTAGCTTCCAAATCATATGGGACGGTATCATTAAAGAAAATGGAAGACCCCAAATCAGTATCAACAACATATATATGATGAATTTCAGGCTTATCTTGACTGCTCACCACATAAGGAGTTATTTTCTCACTATACAACCTCTTACTTCCATCTTGAACAGGAATAGTAGCATATGACATATCCATTTGTAAACTACCCTTCAACTTTGAAGTCCAAGATCTTGATAACAATACTCCAAACTTAGGTGTGATATATGCTACTACCACATCCATTACTATTGTTTGAGATGGTAATTTATTCAGAGTTACTACCATATCTTTAATCAAACCAAGACATTTCACTCTCCTGGAATCAAAAGAATACAAATCTTTATATGGTCTTGTCACTTCCAATCCCAGACTTTTAACTACTCCTTTGGGCATTAAATTATGTGATGCACCCGAATCTTACATAGCATTATGGACCACCATATCATGCACATTTAAACTCAAATAAAAAGGAGGGACTTCTTCATTTTCTATATTTTCAACTTTGGACCCAAATGAAATAGTAGTATTATCATCATTCAATTCCAAAATATCAGATTGCAATTCTCCTTGACCTTTGACCATTTTTGTTATGGTATTTCTATATTCATTGTTTCTCAACAACTCATTAAATGGAACATAAATTTTCAACTTGGAAAGCTCATTTTGCAAATTGAAACTAGAATTGACTCTTCCTACATCAATTGGGGTTACTTGCTTCATTCCTTTGTTTTTTTGTATCTCATTCTCAACTTCTTTATTTACAACAGACTCTTTTTGTATTTATTTTCCTCTTTCTATATTTAAAAAACTAGTGGAAGGTTGATTTGGGTTTACCTTCCCTTTATTTATAAGAACTTCTCTGTTTCTCAATCTAATCTTCTTTTGTACATCATCCATAGCATGAAAATAACCTCTTTGATACTGTTTTATCTCCCTCTCAAATTCTTCATTTCCATCCTCCTGTGCAAACATGCTATGTTCTTCTTCAGTAAGATATATCTTTGAATCTAGTTCTCCAAAAAGATGAATTTCATTTTCAGTAGGATCTTATTCGTCGGCGACATAATTCTCAGGGAATGGTGGTCGAATTTGATGTTCTTCCTGATTTCTTGGGTTTCTCATGTCTCTCTGCCTATTTTGTGGAAGTATAGGAGGATTTGGTCTTCTAAAATTCAGATTCCTGATTTGAGGATCGACTTGTTCTCTGTTGAATGCCCTATTATCCATAGTCAACATGTCCATCATCCTCTCCATTGTCTTCAACATCATTTCAAACTTAATATCAGTGGTAGAAGAAGAAATAGAAGGAAAATTTTCTTCCTTTTTCCTCCTATCAATGTCTCTATGTTTCATTTTTCCACTTGCCATCATATTTGCCTCCACCTCCAAAGCATCTGTAAACATTGCAACAAGAGTTGCTGATTTTCTTTCTCTCAATGAAAATGCAAAGTCATTATCAAAAGCTCCATCATAATGCAGTTTAGCTGCAGCTGTAGAAGGTTTTATATCTTCTGGAATAGAGTTATAAACCCTCATAAACCTACTTGAAAATTCATGAACAGATTAAAAACCCCCCTTTCTGAGACTGTTATATTGGGACAAAAGCTGCAAAGGATTTTGTTTGTCATCCCATCTTTCTAGGAACGCATTCTAGAAAGCTTGGAAATTCAATATAGATCCATCTGGAAAGTCTTTAAACCATTTCTTCACTTCACCTGATAAACTTTAAGCAA
The DNA here is from genome assembly GCA_001517045.1 of Pseudotsuga menziesii. NCBI lineage: Eukaryota > Viridiplantae > Streptophyta > Pinopsida > Pinales > Pinaceae > Pseudotsuga > Pseudotsuga menziesii. The sequence continues at coordinate 976,742 of LPNX010998237.1, read as the reverse complement.
ATAACCGTATTTTAACGTCTGCATAATCAACTTCCTCCAAGTCAACAAAATATTCAAACTTAGCCACATGTTGTTTTGCGGTTATGTCTCCTTCTCCATCAAATAAGGAAATTATTTGGGAATAATTTTGAGGAAGGTCATGTAACAAAGCAGGAAAACGCAAGGGAGCAAATTTGGCTGCCATTGGTCTAGGTGGATTCAGAGGTACTGAGGACTTTTGAGTGTTTTGAACAACAAGTGTTTCAAATTTTGCAGACTGTTGTAAATCTCTCCAAAGGGAATCCAAAAAATAAGATTCTAATCTATGAGAATTAAATTTAGTATTCTTAAGATCAGACTCAGACTTAGTTTTCAACAAACCTTTTCCAACATTAACTTCCCATTCTTGATCAAAAACACTAAGAGAATCCCGAGAAGATGACGCACCAAACAAAGAAAGATCTATTTTTTCTTTATCCTTTTTCTTAAATAAATTTTCTGGTTCTTCCAAACTTTTTAAAATTTCAGTGTCAGAATTACCTCGTGTATGTCTTCTCGAAGCTAGAATGACCTCTTAAATTTTGAAAAATTTTACAATGGAATCGCCAGGGAAAATATACAACCTTTTCTACAGACAAAAATTCTTGTTTTCCCACAGAAATCTTTTCTTGCTCTTTAAAACTCTGTCGTTCTTCTTGGGGCAGATTTGCACTTTCCGTCCCTAGCAATGGCGCCAATTTTTTAGCACTTAGAATGTACCCAGGTTGTGAAAGGTAAATCCCAAAGGTAACAACAAAAGCCACTTCAGAAATAAACTGGCTTTCCTTTCCAGAGAGGGATCTCTCAAATATAAATTTAACAAGGCTAGATATAAAATCAATACTTAAACATCATATAGATGGTTGAAATGATACACATAATCATTAGGAAATGGAGTCAAAATACTTAAAAATATCACAAGGTCGCATGCATGAGATTTCATCAAAGGCAAGATAACCACTCAATTACAGTGATTCATTTAGTTCAGGTGGAAAAGGAAGAAATATGAACAGTCCATCAATATAGAGCATCAAAAGATGAATTCCATATTAAATTTAGCAGAAACATTTATGGAATATATGAAACAATAGTCAAAGCACAAAAGGTATGAATTCCAACCATTCAACACTACGCTTCAGATACGAGGAAAACAGAATGGAATGTAGACACCGCAAAAAACAATCACATAGGAAAGAAAATACAGACTATAATGTAAACAGCACAAGAATCTCTGATACCCCACATGCATTCAACTTTTCTATTTCAAAAATTATCTGTCCTCAAAAACATTGATCCAACAAATGGGTTCCAACCCCCAATACATCAAGTAAATACAAATATATACATAAATAATTTATTCCCAAGAAGATTTAATATCTGAATAATCTGTTTAATCAAATTCTTTGTAACTATATCCCTAACAACTAGGAATAAACTACTTTCTTTGATCTTGATAACAGATCATTTAATTAAAATCAACTTGGTGATAACAAGGCTCGAACAAGCAACTCCATAACACACAACACTTGTTTTCACGGATGAAGAATATACTTTGTTTTTCTGAATCTTTCCATGGCTCTCCATTGTTCTGTGCTTGGGATGTCATACTCAATCATTTCTCGAATAGATACTTCCAAATCCATATAGGTCTCATAAGACATAGTAGGAAGCCCTCCTCTGACGGTCAGAAATTTCTGCAATATCTCAAAGTCTTCTTTCAACTTGTCCACGATGACTTTTCCCGTTAGTCCCTTTACCAAGTCATCAAACTTGGAGTGATCCATAAGGCTTTGTACTAACAGGATATGATAATGTTCTTGAGAAAAAAGTCTTCCTTCTTCGTCCTAGAAAGAGGGAAGGCCATCTTCAAACAATTCTTTAAAAGCATGCCTGAAATCATTAATATGCAAAGTCATCTCATCAGCCTTATCTTGTACTGTCTTCATAAGATGATGTTTGTGAATGAACCTTTTTGACCATAGTACAATAGCCACTCTATCTTTGATTCCTCTATCTTGCAATTTTTGATAAGTTAATGAATTCAAGAAATTCAGTGCATTTTGAGCTGTACTTATGGGCTTCCTCTCCATGGTCTCATTTACCAGTTTTAATCTCTGATTGGATAAATTAACCAATGCACTTTTAATCCCTTATCTCTACATCCTTCAAGCTTACTTGTGACATGGGTACTAGTAAATCATCAGTAGAAAATCATTTAAAGGCTTTTCAATATTTACAATGGTCAAATATTCATCAGTAGGAGTCTGGCTCTTTAGTTCTTCCATAATCTCTTTTTCATCATTCTGGTCTTTCTTTAATTGTGAAATTTGTGTCACCAGCTGAGTTCGCTCTGTTTCCCATTTATTCTTTTCTTTTTGCAGCTTCACAGTTTTTCCTTTGTACTCCATCTTTTCATGATGAATTTTATCTTTCTCCGCCTGTAATGCTAACAACTCTAATGATTAAACATGTTCGGAACTTGGGATTTTGAACTTCTTCTTTAGTACTTGAAGGGCATTATCTTTCTCTTCTAAAAGTCTTTTGATGGCTTGTGTGTTTTCAGTTTCATTCCCCGAGCTTATCATATCTGCTTGCGATTTCTTTATTTGAATTGAAATGGACTTATTCTCAACTTTCTTGTGCTTCAACTGGCTCTCCAATTTATCAACCAAAACTTGTAACTTGTTAATTTTCATCATGGCATGTAATAAATCTGAATAAATTATATCCCATGTTTGTTTGTGCAGCTGTATTTTGTCAGGTACACTGATTTTGTCCAATATTACTTCCATCTCGGCCACTTTTTTGTCACTTACCATAGCTAATTTTAAAGTGTTCCTCTCTACATCCCGAGTGGAAATCAAGGATGTCTTTGGGTTACCCATACCTCTCACTTGTGGGAGTAGATTTTTGGTTTGTTCTAAGGACTGCCTCTGCTTTTCTACACAGCTAGTCATGAATTCTGCTTTAGATTTAAAAACCGAACTGGACTCTGCATTATTTTCACTTTCAAAAGAAAACTTCTTCATCTGCACTGATTTCTTAGGAATCAAAACTACTTTATTTAACTCATCTGAAACTACTTCACTTGAAATTTTATCATCTTGAGATGTTTTGGTCTTCTTACGTGAACTATCTTCATCTATTTCCATATTTTCAATCTCAGAAAAACTTCTTTTAATTAAAACATTATAACTTTCTGGAACTTGAGACACTATAATCGATCCACTGCTTGTACTCTCATTGCTTCCTGGATTCTCCATAAAATGAGACAAATTGGCCAGTTCCTTCAAACCCTCAATAACTTGATGATCAAACGGCTTGTTTTTATTTGCTTGTTTCCTTAAATAAATTATATGATATGGATCATAATTGATTTTCTGTTCTTTTTGAAAATCCATGTTTTCCAACAATTTTTCCACAATCACCGGGGCACCTTTGTTTTTAAAGATGAATGAACCAACTTTAAGGGGGAATTTGATATTAGAGGACTTTTTGAAGGCTCCGAAATGATCCTCTTCTGCATGTAATCTTTGTCTCATGTATTCCAGTGCAAAGATTCTAGGGGTAAGGAAGGAAAGCAACCTGTAAGGCTCTCCGGTGAAACCATACACTTTCAAAACTGTAAAGTCTTTATACAAAAACCAATCCCTAATCCTGTCTTCTGGTGACGATTGCATCATGATCTTCATTTCTTCAAACACTCTAGGCTATACTTCATCAAACAACAACTTATATATCTCTGACATAATGGAATTCACGAACTCAAATATATTGATTTGCTTCGGCAGATCCGAAGAGAATATAGTATTCAAGAATTGCAATTCAGTTACATTTGAACATAATAACATGTTCAACAAATATGATTGGTACTTGAAAAATATGAATTTTGGGAACTCCACTAATTGGATATGAATAACCTCTGCTAAAAATCCATCCAAAGTAAAGAAATGGACCGGATGGGACTCAAATTAAAGATTAACTGAACTCATTTTCAATAAGAAACCCAAGACGACCTCACTGACATGAAAGTCATCATCTAGACCTAAAATATGGCAGACCAAAGATACAACCATTTGGACCTCCTCTTTTAAAATGTGAATACTATATGGCAAACATAGACCCTCTAATGATTGACCTTCATTAAGAATACTAGACAAGAATTCACATCGAATTTCAGTTTTACAATCTCTGTATACTTCAGCTAAAACAGACTCATTCATAGACTCACCACTATCAGGGTAACTATCAGGCAAATTAAGGAATCCATGAATAGCTTTTTCATCAATCTTACACAATATATTGGACGTGGAATGACTCACAATGACTCTCTCATAAGATGAGTAATTACTTGCACACCACTCAGCAAATTCAGGAAAAGGTAGGGTCTGGTCAATGGTGAAATAATACAGAAATGACTTGCAGGCATTCAAAATATCGTTTCCTTTTGAATTATACCACCACAATCTTTCCTTAATAACTGAAACATTTCCCATTGACAGGAATGGATCATATACACCTCTATCTCTATCAACCAAAAATTCTTCTCTTTCATCCAGGACCCGGTTGAGACTTTCTAACCCTTTCTCTTTCTCCATATTAGAAAAACGATGATAATTCTATGAATAAGGCTCAAGTGTTCGAAGCTTACCTGTGACTATAACTGTATGTACCCGAAGCTGACTGCGAAAGGAGGATGGGTGGTCCCTTTCATTCGTCTCGACATGCAAAATAAAAAATGATTTTTCAAAATAAGTCAACTTCACTTTATATAGAGGTCCATTCCAGAGGCTCCTTCTAGTGGTTTTTCTTAAACCATTTTTCTCCACAGAATGTACTATGGGCCGCCACGTGTATCGTGGTTTTTTATTCCGCTATCTCCTTTCAACTTCAACTACTGCGCAACTCTAGCCTCCGGATCTAATAAAAATCGTTGATGAATACCCACTTTATTTTTGAGTCGTTGGATTAACTTGCATGTACACATTTCGCTGGGATTTTTTATTTTTAACAACACGCAACTTTATGGAGCAGACTTCTTACCAACCGTAGATTTTACCGACCTAATCCCATAACCATCGATCCTCACGCCTTGTTAATTATCTCCACCTACCCCTATCTCCTGTGCATGTCCACAGAGCAGATCTATTTTACACCATTGATTTTCGCATCCTTGTTCTATACCATTGGATTATGAGATAATTTCATCGTTTATGCACCCTTTATCATACATTCACATTGTCATATTTAACCAAAGTCCAAATAACCATCATTTTTCTTCACCATGTTTCCTTCAATACTCTACAAGTTAGAAGTTGTTAACAACTGGAACCAAATTAGCTACCTATTTAGAGAATCTAAGAGTAACAATGATATTTTCATTAAACAACTTCTTGACTTCCTTTTCTATCATAGGAAACAACATAGGATTAATTCTTCTTAACTTATGTCTAAATGGATTTTCTTCGGGCTTGATAGGAATATTATGTTGTATTATGTAAGTATCATATTCCTTCAAATATTCATAGGTACATTCAAATACATCAACATAACTCTTCATCAGGTGAATGTACTTTTCCTTCTCAGCCACAAGAAAAATTATAGACAGTTTTACAATTCTGGGTACATCTTCAATTCCTATGTTCTGGACTTTAATATAATTTTCAACAGGCTGAACGTTTGGGTATTTTGCAACATCGTTCTGATCAAACAACTTTTTAAGAGGAATCAGACCTTTAGGGATATAATTGATTTCTAATTGTATTTTGTCCTTACCTCCAATTACCTTTTTCATATTTTTATTTTGAACATCTTTATCATCGGGTTGTACAGTTTCATGGAAGTTTTCTGTGTTTTGTTTCTCTGTATCTATATGAGTATTTACAAACTCGTTTGATAATTCCAGAATTTTTTTTATTTGCAAATCATCCTCAAATACTTTCCATTATTTGGAATTATCAGGGATAGAAGTTCTATTTACAACTTCTATCTTGTATTTCTTTTTTGAATATATGGGAACGTTGAAATTCCTAGCAGTGGTTGTCAGTGAATCAACTACTTGATTCTCTCTTCTGGGAACAATTATGAATTTGTATTCTGTGAAGAAATTACCCAACATATCCCATACCTCATTTCTGTATGCTCTCATGTTTTTTTTGATATATTTCATTCACCTAGTTAATCACTAACTCATAATCTCCAAATACATCAATTCTTTTGGCTCCCAAATCTTTTAAAGCATTTAATCCTAACAACAGAACCTCATACTCTGCTACATTATTGGTACATTCAAAAGTTAACTTAACAGAAAAAACTTTCAACTCTATGTTAGGATAAGTTATCCACACCCCAACACCATCTCCCTCTTTGCTGATAGACCCATTAAAAAACATTTTCCAGAGCCCCTCTTCATTATGTTTCTTTTCCAATGCCTCCTATCTCTGAGAAAATTCTTTATTTTCTTTTAAATCCACCACTATGGATATTTTAGGATCGGCATGTGAATCATGGAAGAATATATAATATCCTAAATAAGTATCTACAACATATATGAGGTTATTTTTAGGTTTATCTTGGCTACTCACCACATATGCTAGTCTCTTCTCTCTGTACAATATTCTATGACCTTCAAACAAAGGAATAGTTTCAAATGACATATCCATCTATAATGTTCCCTTTAGCTTTGAAGCCCATGATATTGAAAGTAGCATACCAAATTTAGCAGGAATATCAGCTACTATGACATCCATGACAATGCTTTTAGCTTGAATTTGAGCCAGAGTCACCACCATATCTTTAATCAATCTCAGATAGTTCACTTGTCTAGAATCGAAGGAATACAGGTCTTTATAAGGCCTAGTCACATATCTAGTCCTAAAATTTCCACCACAACCCTTGGCATTAAGTTATGAGATGCACCTGAATCAAGCATGGCATTATGCAAAATCATATCATGGACATTCAGACTTACATAAAAACAAGGCACATCTTCTTCATCTGTGTCTTCAACACTGGAGCCAAGAATTATGGTGGGAGTATCATCTGTGAGTTCCAAAGTATCTAGTTGACATTCACCTTCATTTTGTGGCATCCTAGTGGTCTTTTCTCTATACTTATTATTTCTCAACAATTCCTTGACTGGGATAGAAATCTTTCTTTTTGATAACTCACTTTGCAAGTTAAAGGAGGAAATTGCTTTATCTACATCAATTGGTATGGGTTGTTTAACTTCTTTTGATACTTCTCCTTTATTACTCACAATTTTTTGTACATATTTTTCTTTTTGTTTCTCTTTTTGTTTTTCTGTATTATTTTGACTACTTGAAGGCCGATTTGCATTAGCCCTTCCTTTATTTATAGTTACATATCTACTTCTCAATTTCAGGTTCCTCTAAAAATCATCTATGGCAATCTGGTAACACCTATGATATTTCTATGAATCCACCGAAGAAACACCACTATCATCTTCTTGAACAAACAAATTTTTCTCTTCTTCAGTGAGATATATTTATGTATCCAAATTATCAAAATGGTGAATCTAGTTGTCCATTGGATCAATTTCTTCCTCCTCATCATCAACATAGTTTTCAGGGAATGGAGGCGTGATCTATTGACCTTCAATATTTTTGGGATTTCTTGGGTCTCTCTTCCTGTTTTGAGGGGGAGGAGGAGGTGGTGGTATTCTAAAGTTGGGGCTCCTTACTTGAGGTCTAGGTTTCTCTCTATTGGGTGGTTTGTTGTCTAAATCGAACCTGTCCATTACCCTTTCCATATATTTCATTATCATTTCAAACTTTGAATTGTGTGAAGAAGATGCAACAAGAACACAAAAGTGGAAGGTTGATGTTCTTCTCTAGTTCTTCTTATGTCCAATTCTACTCTTTGTTTCATATTTCCAAGGGCCATGAATTTAGCTTCTTCCTCTAAGGCATATTTAAACATAGCAAGAAGATTTGCAGACTTTCTTTCTCTCAACAACAAAGCAAAATCACTCTCAAAAGAATCAACATAATGGAGTTGGGAAACACATACTAAGGGTTTAATGTTTGCTGGTAAGGAATTATACACCCTCATAAACATGCTGGAAAAATCATGGACTTATTCGAAAATCTCTTCTCTTTTCAGATTGTTATATTGAGAAAGAACTCGTAGAGAACTTTTCTTATCTTCCCATCTATCTAGAAACAAAGTTTGGAAGGATTCAAAGGTAAGAATGGATCTTGCAGGTAAATATTTAAACCATATTTTTTTTGTCCAGACAAACTCTGTTCAAACAACCTCATCTTAGCATCATCATAGTCCACTTCCTCCAAGTCAATGAAATCCTCAAATCTATCCATATGCTTCCTAACAGTAAAGTTTCCCTCCCCATCAAATACAGATATTCTTTTAGAGTAGTTTTGGGGAAAATCATGTAGTATAACAGGCATATACAAAGGAGCAAACATGGTTTCCATGGGTCTAGGAGGGTTTGGGACATCAAGAGGATTTTGAACAACAAGAGGACTTTGAGGAGGGTTTGGAATATAAGGATGAAAGGTTTGGGCAATAGTATTTTTTTCTTCAACCTTTACAGTATTCTGAAGATTATTCTACAGAGACTCAAGCAAGTATGACAGAAGCCTATTAGGGTTTATTTCTATTTGTTTAATATTTGATTTAGATTTGTACCATAATAGTGATCTTTCAAAACTTGTTTCCCAATCAAAATCTTGAAAACTATGAAATTCTTGAGAAAAGGATCCTTCAATTTGAGAAGTATTTATTCTTTCTCTACCAAGCCTATGGCTAATCAATCTTTCTAGTTTTTCCACATTGTATAATATTTCAGAAGAAAGATTACTTCTTGTATGTGCCCTCCTAGAAGCCAGTATGTCCTTTCTGAAAATCAACTTAAAATCAACGTGGAGCTGCTAGGTAAAATGTACAACCGATCACAATGCAAGAACTTTTGCTTTCCCACTGAAATTATGTCTTCTTGAAAGCTCTGTCATTCTCCCAGGGCATATTTGAACTCTCATTGCTCGACAACTACCCGAATATGTTAGAACTCAGATTTTGCCCCTGGTTGTGAAAGGTAAACCCCAAGGTAACCATAAAACCAAGATTTAGGAAAGAAAGCTACCTTCTTTCTCTCCAGCGAGGGATATACTACTTATGAAATTTACTACTATCAATCTAAGACTTTTTCAAATATGGATGCTAAATAGATGCTACAATTGAATAATGTCTATATCAAGAACGAGCCTACAGGCCTATATACATCCTAGAATTTTACATACCCAACCTTGCCACAGGACCCAATATACTAGGAACGAGCCATTGCATCTCATCAAAATATAGGGCCATAAACATCCCCAAATTCACCACTACAGACAATTTTGGGCATTACCATTGCAATTAACCATTTAAAAGGGTCTTGAATTCAATTAAACCTAAATGGATTACAAATGCATGTATGAGTACTTATAAAATAAATGTGGTGAATTAATCAACCATGGTGGCATGTCCCTTCCTTGAAGGACATTAAAGTGTTGATCTTGGCAGTTCCCATGGGTTTAAAAAATGAATTTGTAACGTCCCCAACCCTCCGACCAGCGAAGAGGATGTTACTAACTCCAAACATACGAGCAAACAACCCCATGAACATGAACATGCATACATATAGTTCTGAAGCATGATACTTTAAATCATAAAAAAACATATTACGAAGCATAATCATTCATTATACACAACAGAAGCAAAACATATCAATCAACACTTCATGCATATACAGATCAGCATTTAACATGTATATCATCATTCATCAAAGGTAAATATGATTGTAGACACAATTTAGGAAAGAATACTTATCTTATAAAGAGCTTGTTCCACAACCAGCTATGTCATTGCAATGTTCCACCCAACCATAGGCCTGCGTGCTCCTTAATCTCTCAGCAACGCTGCCACCCCTAAGCTAGACATGATTCCCCAAGGAATAAGGAACTAACAGGATTACACATAGCCAAGGATAACAACACCACTAGGGTACACAGTTCAGCCAAGCCAACACAGTTGGGTTTATCAGGAAAACAACAGATCATCCAAGCCAACAAAGTTGACTTTATCAGGCCATCCAGGAGCTAGGAAAGGCTAATGCTAAGCTGGTGAGCTCATTGGAGAGATATAGACACTAACACCAGAACCAGCCCGGCTTCTAGAACACCCACACACACCCAACACAAGGAAATCAACCCTTTTCTCTGCAACGCAGTCTCTCAGATCTCGATCTCCCTTCCAGTGTTATTCAGGGATTGTGGAAAAGAAATCCAGCTCAGTAGCTCTGTCTGTGTGGTTCTCAATCCACTAGGTTTATCAAGCACCTCAAGCCGTCATTCACCACTCCAATGCAGTCCGAGGACAAAACCACTGCATGCAAGCAGTCAAGCAGCTATTTAAGCTTTTATAGGGGAGAAACATAGTCGAACAGAATGCAAGTACTCATAGAAATCCTCAATCAATACCACCATAAAAAAGGAAAAATACAACCAAGCAAATCGTGGGAAAATAGAAACCCATTACAACTATGAACCCACAGCACACAAATCCCACTACAATCACTGGGGAAACTCACACAGACTAGGAATGGAAAATACCAGACTTCCAATCTCTGCGTGAGAGACAAAACACAACCCACAGAACTATGGATGCAATTACAGCCACAATTTAAATGATGGAAATAACAGGACAATATGTTGTTTGATAAACATTGAAAAAGACACAAAACTCTACGTGAATCCCAATAAAGAATCAATCCACAGCCATCAGATCCGTGAGGCAAAGGAAGAGTTAGCAGGCTCGCAAGCCAACAATTGATGAGGCAGAAAAAGAACCCCCTACAATGGAATGTGGAACCTTTTAACCCCCCTCACCTGAGAGGAGACAAACAGACTTGCGATCTGGTGAGTGGACAGACCAACAGATGCATTGTGGGGAGAGTGTGAGTGGGCGTGGGCATGGTGGTGGTTTCCCTGCCAGCCAATCGCCACTCCAACTAACAATGGAATAATTAAGGGTGGTGGTGACACATGGCTTTCCCCCATGACTCAATTCCAAACATTCCCCTTTCCTTATCCTTCATAATCATGCCCCTTCTCATTTTAGTTGCCGCGAACATAGCTGGTTGGGTTACTTAATTAAAATGTGTGTTTACATGATGCCACAATTAAATATATGTCGTATGTCTCAATATCCATTGGTGACCATTCCCAAAACAGGAACACAACATAACCAAATTGATGGTGGGGCCTTGGCCTTTAGTTCCACACCAAGATTATTTACAATATACGTATCAAATGTAAGCGAGGTTAAAACCTAGGTATTACATTCCCCTCCCCCTTCAATAGCACTGTCCTCAGTGCTTTTACAAAATTTGAACAAAATGCTACACTAGTACTACCTCAGTGTTCCACAGAATTGAACAAAAATGGATGTGCCAATCGCATGGAATCCTCCAACTCCCATGTAGCTTCTTCAGGTCCTTAATGCTCCCACTGCACCTTTACCTACCCTATGGCTAAGTTCCGGAGCATTGTGACCTTCTTGTCGGGGATTCGCATTGGCTTGATTTGGAACTCTCCCTCGGGTTCCACTTGAATCACATCCCAATTTATTACATGGTTAGAATCATGTACATATTTCTTAAGAAAAGAAACATGAAAAACATTATGAGCTCTAGTACTGGCAGGAAATGCAAGTCTATATGAAATAGGCCCTATTATTTCAAGCACTTCAAATGGCCCATAATATCTGGGTGATATCTTGGCACAACTTCCAAGATTCAAGGAACTTTTCTTTACCTTCACTCTGAGGTAAACATTATCCCCAACACTAAACTCTCTGTTCATCATATGCTTATCTGCATAGCTTTTCTATCTGTCCTATGCTGCTTTCAGATTCTGCCTGATCTTTACAACCTCTTGCTCCATTTCCTTGAGCAATTCTAGTCCAAGCACAACTATGTTCACCGGGCTGTCCCAAGTCACTGGTGTCCTACACCTTCTGCCATACAAAGCTTCATATGGACTCATCCCCAAGGATGCCTGTTATCCATTGTTGTAAGAAAACTCTAACAAGTGTAAATAATCTTCCCACTTGGTTGGTTTGTCCATCACATACATGCAAAGCATATCTTCAAGCACCTGATTAACTCTTTCTGTGTGCCCATCTATCCGAGGATGGTATGTAGTGCTGAAGTTTAACTTTGTACCCAAATCTGCAAACAACCCCTTCCAAAAATTGGAAGTGAACTTGACATCCCTGTTAGAAGTTATTTCCTTTGGCAATCCATGCAACTTGAAAATCTCCTTCATGAATATCTTTGCAATGTCATCAGTCTTATGCGTAGACTTCACTGGTATAAAATGTGCTACTTTTGTCAACTTGTCTACCACAACCATGATGGAATCATTTTGTCTCCAAGTCATTGGCAATCCTGTAATAAAATACATGGAAATAAATTCCCATTTCCATTCCGGAACTAGCAAAGGCTGCAACAAACCTGCTGGATGTTGATGCTCAACCTTTACCTGTTGACATTTCATGCACCTTGAAATGTATTCAGCCATGTCCTTTTTCATTCATGGCCAAAAGTATTGCTTTCTAGCTGTAGCAATTGTTTTCTGATATCCTGGGTGTCTAGAATATGGAGCTTGATGCATTTCATCCATAACAATTCTCCTAAAATCTGCTACTTTCGGAATATAAATTCTGCCCTTAAAAGTGAGAAGTCCGTCTTATTCCAATTTATATCCCTCATACCTCTTCTCAAGACCTTGCTGCTGTAATTTGTCTTTTACCTGCTCATACAATTCATCTCCGGTAACATGATTTGCAATCTGCTGCCTCAAATCTAATTGGGAAATACTCAGAGATGCCACATGCATTTCCTGTACCTTCCTGCTGAGTGCATCAGCTGCCTTGTTTTCATTTCCTTTTATGTGCTTGATTTCAAAATCAAACTCACATAAAAATTCCAGCCATCTCGCTTGCCTAGCATTCAGAGTAGGCTGATCAAACAAATACTTCAGTCCACAGTGATCTTTTCTGAGTTCAAATCTTCTACCCATCAAGTAATGTCTCCACATCTTGAGAGCATGTACTATGGTTGCAAGCTCTAAGTCATGAGTGGCATAGTTCTTCTCATGCTCCTTCAGCTTTCTCGACTCATAACATACCACGTTGTTATCCTGCATAAGGACTCCTCCAAGCCCTTGTCCGCATGCATCGGTACATACCACAAAATCTTTCTCTGGGTCTGCAACCTTCAATACTCGTGCACTGGTGAGAATATTCTTCAACCGTTGGAAGCTTTCTTCACACTTCGAAGTCCATTCGAACTTTATCCCCTTCTTTTGCAAATAAGTGATGGCATGTGCAACCTTGGAAAATCCTTCAATGAATCGCATGTAGTATCCTGCAAGTCCCATAAAATATCTTACATCCGTCACATTTCTTGTAGTAGGCCAATTCATGATGGCTTCAATCTTCTCAGGGTCTACTGATATACCCTCTTTGGAGATAATGTGACCCAAGTGCGGAATTCTATCCCTGTAGAAGTCACACTTGCTCAGCTTTGCATACAACTGATGTTCCCTGAGCACTTGCAATGTCAATCTCAAATGCTCTTCATGCCCTTCCTCATTCTTAGAATAAACAAGAATTCCATCAAGGAAAACAAGAACAAACTTGTCCAAATACTTACTGAAGACACTCTTCATAAGGCACATAAATGTAGTTGGTGAATTTGTGAGACCAAACGGTACCACTACAAACTCATAATGTCCATACCTTGTCCTGAAGGCTGTCTTATGAATTTCTTCATTGTTGATTCTTAACTAATGGTAACCAGACCTCAAGTCAATCTTGGAAAATACCTTTGCTCCTCTCATTTCATCAAAGAGGTCATCAATCCTGGGCAAAGGATATTTATTTGTCACAGTAACCTTGTTCAACTATCTGTAATCAATACATAACCTGAGTGTACCATCTTTCTTCTTTACAAATAGAACCAATGCTCCCCAAGGAGACACACTCGGTCAGATATACTTCTTTTCCAACAACTCTTGTAGTTGGATCTTCAAACCTAGCATCTCCAATGTACTCATCCTATAGGGTTTCTTGGACACTGGTGCTGCTCCTGGCACAAGTTCAATGGTGAAATCAATGTCCCTCTACGGAGGAAGCCTTGGAATATCATCAGGGAATACATCCTTGAATTCTTGTAACACCTGACAGTCCTCCAACCTAGGAGTTTCATCTCCTGTTGGTTCCATAATATGAGCTGCATACAGCTGGCATCCTTTCCTATAGAACTTCTTCAACTGCATTGCTGAAACCTGCCTTACTGAAATTACCTTCGAAATACCCTTCACAACTACTGGGTTTCCTTCTTCATCTGTGCATTCAAAAGTCTTGTTATAGCAGTCAAGCTTCACTTTGTGAGCTTCTAACCAATCCATTCCAATGAGAACATCATAGGAACCAAGCGGTAGAACATTTATATATACACAAGTGTTCAATCCATTCATGACCAATGGGAATTTCTCTACCATGTCACTAACTTTTCTCTTAGTCCCAGTGGCTAGCTGAACTAACCAAGATTTTCTATGCTTTACCTTCTTAAAAGCACAACTCTCCACTACCCTAGGAGTGATATAGCTGTTAGTAGAACCAAGTTCAGTCAAAATAGAAACATATTGTTCAACAATATTACCTACAACTTCAACCATAGTTGACTGATGATCTTCCTGGTGGTCCTCTAGTGCTACCTAAATTCTAGGGATTTCCCTTGCTACTTGACCCACTGTTTCTGCTCCCTGAATGTTATAAGCTGGCCTTGCAATTTTGATTCTCAAGGGGATAATATCTACACAAGTGAGGTCCTTCACATTTCTAACATTTGAGTGGACCTTTATTTTGTTGTGGCTCTTTAGGCTTTCCACCTATCACTCCAACGAGATTATTCGTAGCTTGGGATGGCTGCTTCTGCTGATTCCTGAATCTAGAAGGTTTGAAACCTTTCTTTCTTTGGTCAAACTTTTCATTCTTCTCGTCCTTCCATGCCTTATGATAGTCATGTTTACCTTTGATTTGCTCATAGCAATATTTAGCATTTCTTATGGCTTCTTTGAGAGTTCTCGGCTCATAGAACTCAATTCTATCTTTGTAGGCTTGAGGCAATCCACTTAGAAACCGCTGGATTTTTACTTTTTCATCTCTGATGTACCGGACATACCTCAACAATTCCAAGAATTTATTTGCATATTCATCCATGGTTTTCTATCCCAGTCTCAGCTCATGGAACTTGTTGATCTTGCCCTCATAATACCTGTCAGAAAGGTATTTCTTCCTGAAATACTTCTTGAACTATTTCCACTTCAGTTTCCTTTCACTGATCTTCTTTACCTGATTGAAGTGTTCCCACCAAATGGATGCCCTTCCATTCATATTGAATATGGCAACTCGTGCCTTCATATTTCCTGAATAATCCTACACCTGAAAGTATTTCTTGATCCCAAGAAGCCAAGCTTCAGCTTCTTGTCCTGTCTTTATCTCACCATCAAATGTAGGAGGTTTAGCTTTCCTAAATTCATCTCGAGAGCGATCCCTATGGCTCCTTCTTCTTTTACTTTTATGAGAAGATGAACTTGTATCTCCATTGGATTCTTTAGAGTCAGATGATCCACTGGAAGTCCTTCTTCTTCTCCTAGTGCTGCTCTTACTGCCTTCTTGTCTTGATGTTCCTTGTCCAGAATCTATTTTTTTCTGTAAGTCTGTCAAACTCTGCAATATGGCAGCATTCAATTGATGCTTCTATTCCTAGGCTTTAGCCAATCTTCTCATGGTGGCTACAACCTTAGATGGTGTCCCCTGGAATCTCCTTCCATTTGAATCTATGTCCTTATTTCCATTACGGACATTTTCTCCCATGGCATCTTTTTCTCGCTCATAAGAATCCTGAGCATCATACCCATCATGGGTTCTCATGACTGAACCACCTCTTGCTTTACCACACTGTTCTTTCTGGAGTACTGCTCTTGGAAATTATCTTTAGTTCTACGAATGTGTTAGTAGCAAGCTATTAGATGCAAACATTAATATATATCAAAACTACTTACCTTTTTCTTCTGGAAATTTCATAAAACAACAATTATGCTAAAACACAGAATTTTCCCTATTTCTTTTCATCCCTGTGACCACTATTCCTTCCCAGCTATTCTTTCGATTCCACGGTGGTCAAAACAACTACGCCTCCAATCTGTATTCGCGAGGAAATTGTCTATTCATTGGCGGTTTGTTGTTTTATTCCTTTCCAGTGTTTCAGTGGGTAAAATGACTAAACTCCCACTTTGTATTGATGAGAAAACCATCTGTCGATTGGGTGCACAGTCTCTTGAGCATCCGCAACGGCGAAAAGTGTTCTTACTTCGGTCTTCGCGGGCAAACATCTAGACTTCTAATCAGCGATGTCAACTAATGCTCATCGGGAGTTTTGGTGGTTGAAACTTCTAATTTCTTCCACTATATCGGTGAGTAAGTTAACTGTTCATCGGGTGCATAGTAATTTGAGCAGCCGCAATGACGGAAAAATATCTTCCTCTAGACTCCGCGGTCATCTATTGGTGATTTTTTTGTCTACTTCCTTCTGTGTATCGAGCCTGCAGTGGTCTATCATTCCGCAATGGTGGCTAACAATCCTGTTATAATTTCCATGGACCAAAGTTTTTTGGTGGTTGAAACGGCATCCTACTATGGCATCAGACACTTAATCCTCTAGGCATCCGCAATGGTGGTTTCCATAAGCCCTAACTCTTCCATAGTGTCGGCACTCTTGAGCACTTCACTCCACCGAAGTAGGTTATCGGATCTCAGAACCATTATACACTAACCACCTCGACATCAGTGAGTGGAGAGACTAATACATTGGCGAGATAGTTGTCTCAGCTTTCGCAACGGTGGGTGCACAATCAACTAATTTTTGCCGACGTCCATCGACGGTCTCATCAACCAACTTTCGTCAATGATTTTCAACACTTAAAAAAAATTCAAAATTTTATTCTTCTGTCGGCGGTCGGGTGTCCTATGCATCAGACAGTTAGTCCCTTCAGCTTCTGCAATGGTAGACCACAATGGTAGACCACAATCGAACTTCATCTTCCTTTGTCTTTCGCAACCGTAAGTCTATCGATGACCGCATCATCTAATCATCGGCGATTGCCTCAACTAACCATCGCAGATGGCCGATAATTCCATGCCTTACAAACAAATTTGAAATTTCTCTCTTTTCAGTATTCCTTCCCTCCACATCATCGACTCATCAATCGCTTATCTTCTGCCAATTCTATCGGCTCCATCTCCCACTAAAACTAACACCTCAGCATCAGCCACAATCCACTAACACTTCGGCATCAACCACAATCCACTAACACTTCAGCATCAATGAGTGGAAGACTAAAGCATCGACGGGTTAGTTTGATTAGTAGCCGCAATGGCGGCTCATCATCTTCGATCCTTTTCTGATCGGCGGTCCAATCCGCTAATGCTTTCCAATCGAAAAAATGAAGCATGATTTTGACTGGCATCGGCAATCAGAGCTTCTCCTTATCGAAAGACTAGTGCTCTAGGCTTCGACAATGGTGGACAGACGAAACACTATCTTCTTCCAATGGCTAACGATTTTGGGCCATAGAAATTTTTTTAAATATTCATTACTGCGTCGGCTGTCGGAACATCTTCCTCTGTGACGTCGTTGGTCGTAGGCTCTATCCATCAAGGGGACATTCCTCTAACTATCCGCAATAGTGGTGCTTTGTTCCACTAATTCTTTTCGATGTAGTTGCCAACTTTCATTGCATTGACAACATGATCAGATATACGTTGGTGATGCGATCAACTAATCATTGCCGATAGCCGACAGTCCTGTTACTTCGTCAAATTTTCCAAAATTCCCTGGCGTCGGCGATTGTAGTCTCTATGTGTCGGAAGCATAGTGGTATAGCCATCCGCAAAAACAGGTCTACAATCCTTTGATCCCTTCCACTGTTCATCGGTGATGAATGCCACTAACGTGCTTCGCTACTTGACGAAGTCAACACTTAGAACATTTCAAAACTTCTCCACCATCAGTGGTCGGATCAACTATCCGTTGGGAGGATAGTGTCTTAGACTACCACAATGATGGGTGCAGCATCAGCTAAATGTCATTGATCCATCTGTCTAAGTGTTTCGATGGGCCGACAGCCAAACACTTAGAAAATTTTGTGAATTTTCTGGGCTTCACCCAATTTCCTGGTTTCTTCAGGGTAGTAGGCAACCTGCCTCTGTTAACTTTCATGGACTTCTGAGGCCCAATGCTACAACATAAACTCTGTCACTACATCTTCACAGCCCACTCAGGCCCATACTGCAACCAGAGCTCTAATACCACACTGTAACGTGCCCGACCCTCTGACTGGCGAAGAGGACGCTACTAACTCCAAACATACGGGAAAACAGCCCCATGAACATGAACATGCATACATATAGTGCTAAAGCATGATACTTTAAATCATAAAAAAACATATTATGAAGCATAATCATTCATTATACACAACGGAAGAAAAACATATCAATCAACACTTCATGCATATACAGATCAGCATTTAACATGTATATCATCATTCATCAAAGGTAAATATGATTGCAAACACAAGTTAGGCAATAATACTTATCTTATAAAGAGCTTGTTCCACAACCAGCTACGTCGTTGCAACGTTCCACCCAACCATAGGCCCGTGTTGTAATCTCACAGATCACCCAAGGTTACCAATAATACATACCAAAACATACATACATAACGGATACAAGAGATAAGAACAAGTAGAGGAAATAACATATTATATTAACATGATTGGGTCCATACAATATAGAGAACTGAACCAAGTTCTCATCTGGCTGAACAGCCTAATATATATTATTTACAAACAGTTACAAAATAACTACCTGTTGATTCGGTGAACCGACACGACCTTAGGTGGCTGACCTAATCTCTATTTTAGTCGACCGACCGACTTAGTCGACTGATCGACTAAGTCGGTTATCGTTCAAGTCGGCATACCGAATTGCTCCTCTAACATCTCCCCCATGAACAAAACGTTTCTTTGTCCCAAAGAAACAGGGAGGTACAAAAAAAATGCATGTCTATGTAGTCGTTTGTTTCGTGCTTGTCCTTCATGGGCTCTGACGTCTGATTGTTGGTCTTTTCTGCACGCAGACTTTGACAATTGTTGGGGCCATCACAGCTAAGTGATACTGGAAATTTGTCCAACTCTGCAGTATTTTCTGAATGTCGATGGTGAGTGTAGTCAGATTTGATAGGATCGACATTTTTTCTAGCATGGAAATTTCAGCTATTCTTTCCATTTTTGGACCCATAAACTGGTCCTTCTCCTCTACAGTCTCTACAAGTCGTTTCATCTGCGGGCAGATGATGTCTACTTTTTCTAGATTAGGGATGGCTTGATGCACCCACTGATGTGCTTTTCGCTCAAGTTTCTACAGCTTGGCTGTCTCGAGCACTATTTGGTCTTCTATTGTGCTTTTGAGTGTCTCATCAGTGGTTTTCATTTTTTCAAGTGCTTGGATCCCTTGTGGGGTCTGCTGAGTTTGTTAATAGACTTTCCCATAGTAAGTAGGCAAGTCTCGCAGTACTTCCTCAGTGATGACAAACTCCTACATGTGATCTTGCAATACTTTGTAGGCTTCGGAAAAGGCTGTGTGCTGCACCATCAATAGTCGAACGATTTCTTCTTTCTTCACTTCTTTTGTTTCGTGAATCTATGCTTGGAGCGTCGACACCACACTTTCAAACAGTTGATAAGATTTTTCCAGCGGTTTGTCGGTGTTCACCTCTATTGGTCCTAGTATGACAAACTAGACCAGGTCCCTGCACTTGTTAAGGAACTTAACTTGTTCTTTTTCCTTGCTGTCTAGTTCCTTATGTCTGTGCTGGTTCCTTGTCTTTGCTTCGACTGCTAGTGCTTCTAGTAGTTGGGGAATGGTCAGGTGTGATTGGGTTGGTGAAAATGTGCTCGAGTGGTCAAATGTTGGTCGAGGGGCTGAGTCGAAGTCAAAGAACAGTTGGTTGATTTCTCTGTTTATGTCCTTGACATTTTCTTCTTCCTCACCTCCGGTCAGTTCAGAGGTTGGTAGGTGGGGTTGTGGTACAGTCGGAGTGATAGTAGTGACATCCTACAACTTTGGCTTCCTTGTCGAGATTCCTTTCGAAGACCAAAGTCAAACTTGCAAAATTTTTTAGTCCCTGAAGGACTTAGCTAGGTTGTCGGGATCCACCAGCTTCAAACAGGGGTGCATTAGTGGATAGCTTATGTACCGATGTGAATATCTTAGGTAGTTTCTTAATGAATGCCTACAGATCTCTGTCCCTGTCAAATTTTTCTTTCACTGCCTTTGACATAACACTATTGCATAATTTGAGTGGGATTATCGAGAATTGTTCCGGTGCTAACTCTTCAGTTACTTTTATCAAGGATGGAGGTGGGGGTGTAGACACCAAGTCTACAACGTTTTCAAGCATCGACGTGTGTGTGATTTTGGCTTTCTTTGGTCGACCTTGTAATGCTCTTGCCTTGACAAATATCTGAAACTGAGTTTCCACCGGTACTTTATTTGCTGTGGCATCTTCAATTATGTCGATGGCCGTAGCTCCTAGTTTTTCTTCATCATTTGATGACTCTGGAAGGAGAAGCTTGCGCTTTCCTTTCCCTTGTGGTTGTTTTGTTCTTTTCCTTTTTCTTGTAGCTACTATCTCTTTCGATAATTTTCTTATAATTTCTTTGGTGATAGCATATTCTGGGTTGTCTGCTTCTGTTTCTCCCCTTGGCTCCTGGATCGGGATGAGACTTTATTTAGTCGAAAGGATTTCCTGCTGCTCTGCATGTGTTTCTTCTATATGTGGTTCTGCCCTCTGTGTTGTCGGAGGTTTGATGATGATTTGAAGTCGGCCAGTGTGCTCGAACAGTGTCTCCTCCAACACAAAGGTATTGATGTAGAGGTTAAGCTCATAATACTTTTCTTTCTCCTGGTTTGTTAATGGCTTCTCGATTGAGAAGTCGATTTCCTTGGCCTTTGCTGGTATTGGTATTTTTGTTCCAACTTGTCGAGACAGCTCCCGAAAGATCTATTCAACCGATGGATAATAATTAAGGGACTTTGCATTTTATTTAATGTCATGCATGTACCACACCGAAGTATGGTCAAGCTCTAACTGGATGTGGGACTTTTTGGGTAGACTTCGTCGGATTTTTTGAGGCACCCTCCATCTAGTCGTGCAAACTTTTAGCTGTTGGAGCCAGTTTTCCAACAACGCTTTTTCGTCTACAAGTTCCTTCAATGTTCCTTTCTGGGAGAAGGCTTTGAATCTCCACATGTGGAATTTTTTCGGTTCTTGAAAACTTTTGTGTCCTTCGGGGCAAATAGAATACATGAATATCCATAAGATAAGGGATGGGAACCTGATGATTCCTCCTGTCTCTTGGCATATTTCACAAATGGTTTTGACCATTTCGGCAACATACTCAACCCATCCGTAGATATTTACATTAGTCACAATGGTGTCGACCGCTTCTAGCATATCTAACTTGAGGTCGCTTCCTCGACCTGTCAGGGTCAATGTGATGGATATTATTTTGGCCATGATCTGTGGCGTACGGGTTGTGATTTGGCTGATCATCAACCATTTTGAGTTTTTTACCGATGGTGACTTGGTTAATTCTTCAACCAATCCCTCTTTAATACCGACTGGTACTGGGTCTCCTTTGTTTGAGAGACCTGTCAGCTTGGAGATGACTTCTCCAGAGATGTCAACCGGTTGATCGAATTAAAATTGGCCATTGTGGTACCGGCTTATGATAAACTCGATGGCTATTTCTTTTGTGCCACTGAAGCTGGCCATAAGCGATGCATTGACATAGTTGAAGATGGTACTGTATTGTATTTTCTCGGTAGCTTGAGTAGGCTTCTTGTCGATGTAAGCCCACTCTTTTACCTCGGTCCACAGTTTTTTCCATGAACCCTCATGTACCTCGACATTCTTAATGTTCTTTAGCCTCCTGACTAAAGGTGTTTCTGCAGTCTGTAATTCCTTGGCTTTGGCTGAGTCTCTACTTTGTTTGGGTGCCATTTTGTCAGTTTGGTAGTCAATTTAACTAAGGTCCTTTTGCCTTTCAGTCATTTGGTTGCTCTGATGAACTCTCTATTTGATTTGTGGTGAATGAACCTTAGGTGGTCCATTATTTATAGGGGGTGCGTTGGATGTTCTTGTTGATGCATATATTAATGGTGGACGTGATGTTCCAGCTGGAACACTTAAATGTGCATTAATGGCGAATTGGTTTTGGCACTCGAGGTAATGAATGCGCGATGGGACTATTGAGGTCGTCGATTGATGTCGGTTGTGAAAATGGTCGATGGTGTTATGTCAATGGGCATGATGTCGATTGTTGAAGTGGTGATTTCCTGTCATATTTTTCTGCGTATAACAGTATTATTTGACTTTTTTAGTTTGTATATTTTTATAATTTTTTCCTAACGGTTATGGTCACGTTATATATATATATATATATTTCAATATGTTTATTTTTAGTTTCTGTAGAGTTTTAGTCGGGCTCCATTAACGAGTTTCTGAAATACTATGCCTTGTAACATCCTTAGTCAGACTGATCCGTTGGTATGTATCTCTTCGACAACGTAGGGTCCCATCCATTTTGTATGTAACTTTTTAGGTTTTCCTTTTACTCGACTATTGTATAATAAAGCAAGGTCTCCTACCGATAGGTTTTTTTTCTTAATTTTTTTGTCATGCCATGCTTTTTGTTGTTGTTTCTGGATTTTTTGATGTTGCATCGCGAGTAGTCAGTTTTCTTCTAGTTTACTTAGTTGTAATAGTCCATCCTTTCTTCCTTGTTTTACATCGACATGTAATATTTCTGCAATAATAGGTGTCTGTTGTCAGAATTGTAGTGGAACTACTGCTTCTTGTCCATAAACTAGACGAAAGGGGGTTTGGTCAGTTGAGCGTTTATATGTTGTTTTGTATGCCCATAGTATTGTAGGTATCTTCTCATCCTAGTCATCCTTATCATCATTACATATTTTTGTTAAACCTTTTGTTGATGTTTTGTTAAATGCTTCAATTACTTCATTCGACTGAGGATGGTATGTTGTACTCCAACGATGGTCGATTTGGAGCTGGTCGGTTAGGGCTTTGATAGTTTTATTGATAAAGTGTGTTCCCTGATCACTGATTAAGGTTAATCGACATCCAAATATGGTAATGATATTCTCATAGATGAACTTAGTAGCTATCTCACTGAAACATGTGTTGACAGGTTCTGCTTCTGCCCATTTGGTCACATATTCGACAGCAGTTATGATATACCTTGCACCTGTCCTTTTTGCTGGTATAGGAAATGGTCATATGAAATCTATTTCCCAAATTTCAAATTTCAAACTTGGGTTTACTGATATCAAAGGGATTTCTATGCTAGGCAGGGGTTGACCTAGTCGTTTACATCTATCACATTGACTTACAAAAAAATTTCAATCTTTGTAAAGTGTCGGCCACCATAACCCTGATTATTGGATTTTCTTTGCAGTTGTGTTTTCTTGGAAATGTCCTCCTGCAGGTCCATAATGTGCTTCATGCATAATGTTGTCTCTTTCATGTTCCAGTACAAACCTTCTGAGGATGTCATCTAATACCATCTTGTAGAGAAATCCATTTATAAGACTGTATGGTGTAGCCTTCATAGTTAGTATTTATTTCTTCTTTGTACTCATTCCTTCTGGTGCTTGTCCATATTCTAAGAATCGATCTATTTCCTCTAACTCTATTGGGACTGCTTCTATCTGAAATAGATGTGCATCTGGTAAGTCATATTTGACTCCTGTGTCGATTCGGGATAAATGGTCGGGACCGAAATTTAACATACCTAGTCTGACAACAACTTTGAATTTGAATTCTTGAAATAGAAGTAGCCATCGACAAATCCTTCCGTGGTGTAGAGGTTTATTGGCAAGGTACTTAAGTTCCTGATGGTCAGTATAGAATATAAATGGGTTAGCTCGAAGATAATGTCGATATTTTTGTAGTGCAAAGACCATTCCTAATGCTTCTCTTTTAGTTGTCGAATAATTTCTTTTAGCCTTGTTTAATTTTCTACTACTGTAAACTATAGGATAATCCATTCCATCATCTTCTGGTTGAGTTAGGATTGCTCCTATTGCTAGACCTGATGCATCAATATGAACATGGAATTTGATCGACTAGTTTGGAAACCTTAGGATTGGTGCTTCAACTAGTTTTCTTTTTAGTTTTTCAAATGATATATGGCACTCTTTTGTCCAGTCAAATTCTTTATATTCCCTTAATAGTTAGTGCATAGGTAATATCTGAATAATATCTTATGAATTTTCTATAATAGCCTGTATGACCTAGTAGCACTCTGACTTGTTTTGAGTTCCCTGGTGGTTTTAAGTCAAGGATAATTTTTATTTTTGCAAAGTCGACCTTAATACCTTCCTTACAGAAAATGTGTCCTAGCAATATCCCTATGGGAGTGACAAATATACACTTCTTGATATTTAGGGCTAATTGGATTTGTCTACATCTTTCCAGCATAAGTCTTAGCCACTTGCAATGATCTTTTAACATGGAGTATATTGTCCAATCATCAAAGTATACTACCATGTTTTTGTAAATATACTCTTGGAACGTCTTGACCACAATTCTAGAGAATACTGCAGATGCATTCTTTAATCCAAAAGGCATAACCTTGTAAGCAAATGAGCCGAATTCACATACAAATGTTGTCTTTTTCTTATCTTCTTTAGCTATTGGAACTTGGTTATAACCTGAGAATCCATCTGTAAATGAGTAGCATTCATGTCCTGCCACCTCATTTAACATTTCATCTGCATGAGTTGGAAATGGGTCTGTTAGTGTCACTTTATTTAGCTCTCTGAAGACGACGCAAATTCTTAGTTTGGTCTGATCATGTTTCTTAGGTTCGACTACCATTGGACTTGCCCATTTTGATTGGTCAATAGGGTAGATGATTGTTGTTGCAAGCATGTTATCAATTTCCTTTTTGACTATCTCTTTGTATTTGTGAGCTAGCTTATATGGCCTTTTATTCACAGGTCGAACATCAGGTTTAGTGTCGATTTTCATTTCACCCATTTCATGGACTAAGAATTTAAGGTCTTTATAGTCTCTGGAAAATACATCCTAGAACTCCTTTAGTAAGTTCACTATCTCTGTTGTCTGCTCTTCACTCCAGTAGTCTCCAATCTTCGCCATTTTTTGTCGATCATCATTTGAGATGTCGAATTCTTTAGTTTTGACTTTAGCATCTAGCCATTCTGGTGCTTTGGCTTCATTGATTGGTCGAATTCCTTCTTTAAAATAGGAGAATGTGGCAGGGAAGTTGGCGGCAATCATTCGGTTGTCTTCCTCCTTGTCGGTTATTTCAACTTTAAACACTGTTTGAATAGGTTTGGTCGTTTCGACATGGTTTGATTTCCATATAAAGATTTTTCTTTCTGTATTTTCATTTTCTAACTGTAGTCTTGTCGAGTGTGGTATTGTCCCAGTTTGTATATTGTTACAATTAATTGTCTGTCAGTTGTCTTTTAGAAGTTTATTTTATGTCGGCTGTATAAATTCTTTAATATGTTTTGTTGTTTCGACCAAATTTTCATTTTGTGGTATAAAGTTGAAATCTTTAATGAAATTTTCCCTGAGTTCATGCCATAGGAAGGTTTCACCCCTAGCTTCTTCCATTTTATACCATTTGTTTGGTAAGTCAGAGAGGGTTGATGGAAACAGGTGTGGCCACGCTCGTTCATCCTTGTACCCAAGTCTTCTCCATTCCTTTTGACATGTCTTAATATGATCTTCTGGATTTTGTCCTTGAATGAATATAGGTATCTGAGCTTCTTTGGTTAACTTCTTTCTTCCAAACCTTTCTACAAAGTAAGTTGAAGCTATTGTACAGGTCTGCAGTCTTGTATGATGGGTATCCCACCATCTAGCAGCTTGTCCTGTAAAAGTTTCTACTAAACTTTGTAGTCGACCATGTTCACCGATATTTTTGGAAATTTGTTCTACATGCATGACTGATGATTCTCTTTCCTTATATCTTGGTATTTGTGTAGTATTTACATTTGTAGGGTTTAAAGTAGGGTATTCCCTAATTTTCTTCTCAAATATTTTTGGGACAATGGACACTATGAAGCACTATTGGGTGGGATTTTTCTGTACTTTTTAGATAGTCCAACACCCTCCTGCTTATGTTTCGTAGTTCTTGACTTCCCAATCATATAATTTTGCATCTGAATTATAACCAACTAAGTCTTGATTACCTAAGTAGAGTTAACCATATGTGTTACGTTCTGTGTAATCTTCATTATTATGTATCTGATAAAGTTGTCGGATATAAACTTCTTCGTCGATAGGTTCTACCCAAGGTTCTCCTTGGGATGGATGAATAGGTACAATGACCTTTTGTCCATTTCCTTTTAATTTGATTCTCTCTTTGTCCAGGGATATCGATGCTTTCATCTTTCTACCCCAAGTTCGACCGACTAATGCTGGGAAGGAATTGGATCCTTCCTTAGGGTCAATGATTTTGGAGTCAACTTTGGTTGAGATTCCTTTTATAGTTGTATCAGCATTTTTCGAGACTCCAATAGGTTCAATTAGGCCCTGGTTGACTAGTTTTAGGTATATACCTGACTCATGTAGTTGAGGTCTGCCTATTTGTTCCCAAGTGTCACGAGTCATGATGTTTACTTGTGATCCGAAGTCGAGTACAACTTGTCGGACATGGTATCCTTCAATTTCCAGGTCTACAAGTGGGTCAGCATCACTTTTATCTTTTTTATTTAAACTACAGATATTCTTTGTTTGTTTTTCGATGTTGTTGTGTTTTATTTCATATAGCAAATCGATGAACTAAGATAGTGAGTTATCTTTTTGTATGAGTTGTATTATTTCTTTTATTGCATTATGCCGATTGTCATTAGCCTCTTCTTGTCATGCAATTTCTTTGAATACATTTGTTGCCTCTTTATATGTTTGTTTTTCATTAAGTGGATCAGGGTAGACATTTTTCTCTTTTATTTTGCTGATTCTTGGGTTATCACTTCTTGTTTTTGTCCCTTGTCGGGTTACAATATGCAAATTCTTTGTATTTAGTACATCATTTTTTGCACACATGACAAGACATTAACATTTTTCTTTTTATTTATTTTTTCCAGCATGGTAGGGAATTCCTCTAATGAGTGATCCCCTACTCCGTAATGAGTACAAAATTTGAGGTCAGTTCTGTCCTTGTATGGACAGTCTGCATGCCGATGTCCCTCCTTGTAACATGTAAAGCATTGGATGGGTCGACGTGGTCGGTTGTCTTGATTTCTAGAGAATCGACCTTGACCTCCGTAGCCTCCACGCTGATTGTCATACCAGCACTCATATCTTCGACCGTTGTATCTTTGATTGTTCTTATCATTTGGTAAGTTGTTTTGTTCATTATTTCATGCAATTGCAGTGGTCTGGTAGACTTCATGATAATTCTGTCAGTTCCTTAGGTTCATATGACAGTCGATCGTGTTATGATTCTTTGTTTCACAGATTGCACACCAAGATGCCTTGCCATTCTTAATGTTGAATGGGCAATATTTTGTCAAGTGGTCTCCATGCTCTTTGAAAATGTCGCAAAAACATTTTGTCTATATGAATCAAACGTCCTGTCAGTTGGTTTCCTGTAGACAGTTGTCTTTTGAGTGTCTGGTCGTTGAGCACTTCATGCACCAGATGTCCTGACCTTTGAGGTTTAATTCTTTTAGAGACTTCTGCATGATCTCAATATGTTCTTCTAGTCTGTGATTGATGGAGTATGCTGGTATGTCCTCATCCATTTCCACTTGGAGAGCTTTTGTAAGCACATCTTCATAAGACTTGAATGTCTCCATACTTATGTCTCGGTGGATTTTCTGAGATAAGCCTGCAAGAAACCACTAGATTAATAATTGTTCATCAATAACATAGTCAAGTTAACTAAGAAGGTCTTTCCAACATTTATCATAATCGCAAATAGTTTCTCCTGGATTCTATGATGTTGTTTTTAGTTTCTTTGCAGCCAGATGTTTTGCATCTGGAGTTTTGAAAAATGATAGAAATTGTGCTTTAATATCGGCTTTGGTTGCTTGGGGTTGTCTTTCAGAAAAGGTCATGTACCAATTTAATGCCCTTTTCCTCAAGGCACCAGCAAACTACGCCATCTATCTATCTTCATACGTAACTTGGTTAGCCTCCCAAGTCGACTCATAGATGAACCAATGTCATCTGGGGTCCTCATCACCTTCATATAGAGGAATGTGTGCTGGCCCATGGCCCATGTTGGAATCACTATCACTGCTTTCAGGAGGGGGCGGTGGTGGAGGTGGGGGTGGGGGTGGTGGGGTTATTTGTTTATTCCTCTCTGCAGAACTATTGTCGACATAACTCTCATTCCCATCGGTTGTTTTTGTCATTTCGTCTTCGACCAATAGTCATGTTATACCAAAATCTTGTCACCATCATGTGATAAGACATTTGACATACCTACATGCCCTGAATCCCAGCTTCTGGAGTGTAGAGTAAATGATTTCTTATCAATCTATCATACAAATTCCCAGCACCGCTCATGCTCCCTTATCCAAGAGAGGTACCCCTATTCGCACCACTTTTCATCGGTTGTCCACAAGCGGTGCCACCACTTGTCACCCTTGGTCCATAGGTTATTATCACCAGAACCACTCTATCAAAGAAGGAGATGCACGGTACCCTAGGTAAAAGGGGAAAAAGAGAAGCTTCTGGAGGCTTCTAGATGATAAGCCTCGAGATATCTCTTATCCCTACTGTTGTGGGTTAGTTGAGCTCGAGATCCCTCATCCTAGGATCTTAGAGGCCACCTCACCCACTCATTTCTCAACCATATCTATCCATATAGCCCTATAAATATGATCTCATAGCCATGGTTGAGGGGAGAACATTGAAGGTAGTGTTATGCTGTTGGACTGATTCTTGGCCCAAGATCATTTGGAGAGAGCATAGAGAGCTAGAGTCGGAGCTTTTGGGGATGAAGAGCTGGTTTCATGGAGATGCATGTCAACACTAAGGCTTGGTTGTGAACTTCTTAATATTTCTAATGCAAGCTGATTTTATGTCCCATATATATTGTTGATGTTTGATTTCAGATAAATATTGCTAGATCCCTTAGTCACTAGCATAGATTAGTAGATCATATTCTAGTTGCTTCGATCTGTTTCATGTTGAACTCTTTTGCAGGTACATAGGTGAACTATCAAAGCCTTGCATTCCAGATATCTGCAGTGTCTAGGGAGAGTTATCAACCTCTGTGATCTATTTGTTTAGGATCTGAACCATTCAGACCAGCGGAACACCTTGTTGTCCGCAGGAGGTGAAATATTCTGAGCAACAAGTTGGTTGGTTTTGGGCCTCTTCTCTCAATGTCCAACTACAATTATCTTTTCGCAGTTCTGAATGTTCTGTGTCCTCCAAAGCTATATTTGGTAGGGGGGGTGCTCCTTCATGTGTCGGTAAAAGTAAGTGGATACTTCGGTTGGAGGGTACTGCTTGAAAGGTAACCCAATTTCCTTCTTCTAGTCGACAGATAATAATATGTCTACCAATGTATGTCTCGTCGTCTAGTTGACTCCATATACCAAAGTCACCAGCTCCTAGTCGGAGGTCCTCTTCAACAATGGCTTGTATCTAGGTACATGGATTCAATGAAGACAGAGTTGTTCCTTCTTGGGGAGATTCGAATTGGAGAGATTCTTACTGCTCTATCCACAATTCTTCTTCCGTAGGGGACACCTCTTTTTCCACGCCTTCTTCTTGTCGGTCATGACCCGAATCTGGTGAATTTCTTTCCTGGTCGGTCGCCCTAGTACTCATTCCTTTGTGTAGCGCTAAGGATATTTCTCTTCTTTCTTCCCTTCTTTTGTGTCTCTCCTCCCTCCCTATTTTCTGGAGGTTTGACATACCTTTGTGTGACACTGTCTTCTTGATTTCATTTTAGTCGACTTCTCCTTACTAGTGATTGGTATCTTCTTTTAGTCGACTAGAATCCACTCCACTTTATCCCAACATATGACCAGCTACCCCCCCATAGCCTACCCGACGCTTTAGAAATCCCAGATAGTTCAGTCTACTTGTTTAGGAAGTATTCCCACTCCCTTTCTGCAATGAATTTTTCCCACCTATTTTTTTCCTCCTAGTTAGGGTTTAATGGTGGTCCGCGAAGTGATGGACGAGGTTCGACAATATGACCTACTCCCTTCTCGATTAGGAATTTAAATAGAAAGTTCAGTAAGGAACACAAGAATTGCTTAGTGAGGTCTGTGTAGAATTTATTCTTGATGGTTTCTACCGAAGTCCTCTCTTCTACTGCTTGTTCCTCGCAGAATTTGTCGACGATTTTTTCTAACCACCCCGACAAGTTTGTTCTTCCCCCACGAATCAGTTTTTCTTGCAGCTGTTGATATTTAGTCCCTTCCGTCTTTTTCATCCATGAGTTTCTTCAGAAGTTGGGGCACTGATTCTACAAACTTCTCATGTGTCTCCGTAAATAATATTGCTTTTGCTTGTGCGGTCATTAATCTGTTTCTTCATGCGTAATTCTGCAAATAATTTGTAACTTTACGTTCCCACCAGTCCTTAATCTCCTATTCCGATATCATCTATTTGCATACATTTCAGACATGTACTACTGGCAACGGAACCAATGTTATAATCTCACAGATCACCTAAGGTTACCAATAATACATACCAAAACATACATACATAACAGAGACAAGAGCTAAGAACAAGTAGAGGAAATAACAGATTATATTAACATGAGTGGATCCATACAATACAGAGAACTAAACCGAGTTCTCATCTGGCTCAACAGCCTAATATATATGATTTACAAATAGTTACAAAATAACTACCTGTCGATTCGGTGAACCGACATGACCTTAGGTGGCTGACCTAATCTCTAGTTTAGTTGGTCGATCAACTTAGTTGGCTGATCAACTAAGTCAGCTATATTTCAAGTCGGCATACCAACTTACTCCTCTAATAGCCTGCTTGCTCCTTAATCTGTCAACAACGCTGCCACTCTTGATCCAGGCATGATTCCCCAAGGAATAAGGAACTAACAGGCTTACACGTAGCCAAGGATACCAACACCACTAGGGTACAAAGTTCTACCAAGCCAACACAGTTGGGTTTATCAGGAAAACAGTAGATCAGTCAAGCCAACAAAGTTGGGTTTATCAGGCCATTCAGGAGTTGGGAAAGGCTAATGCTAAGCTAGTGAGCTCATTGGAGAGCTACAGACACTGACACCAAAACCAGCCTGGATTCTAGAACACACACACACACCCAACACAAGGAAATCAACCCTTTCTCTACAACACAGTCCCTCAGACCCTGATCTCCCTTGCAGTGCTATTCAGGGGTTGTGGAGAAGAAATCCAGCTCAGTAGCTCTGTCAGTGTGGTTCTCAACCCACCAGGTTTATCAACCACTCAGGCCCTCATTCACCACTCCAATGCAGTCCGAGGACAAAACCACTGCATGCAAGCAGTCAAATAGCTATTCAAGATTTTACAGGGGAGAAACACGGTCGAACAGAATGCAGGTACTTAGAGCAATCCTCAACCGATACCACCATAAAAAAGGGAAAATACAACCAAGCAAATCGTGGGCAAACAGCAGCCCAATACAACTATGAACCCACAGCACACAAATCCCACTGCAATCGCTAGGAAAACTCACACAAACCGGGAATGGAAAATACCATATTTCCAATCTCTGCGTGAGAGACAAAACGCAACCCACAGAACTATGGACGCAATTACAGCCACAATTTCAACAATGGAAATAACAAGACAATACACTGTCAGATAAACATGGAAAAGGACACAAAACTTTGCATGAATCCCAGTAAAGAATCAATCTACAGCCATCAAATCTGTGAGGCAGAGGAAGAGTTAGTAGGCTCGCAAGACAATAATCGGTGAGGCAGAAAAAGAACCCCATCCAATGGAATGTGGATCCTTTTAACTCCACTCTCCTGAGAGGAGATGAACAAACTTGCGATCTAGTGAGTGGAAAGACCAACAGATGCGTCGTGGGTGTGGTGGTGGTTTTCCTTCCAGCCAATCGCCACTCCAACTAAGAATGGAATAATTAAGGGTGGTGGTGACACATGGCTTTCCCCCATGACTCAATGCCCAACATTCCCCTTTCCTTATCCTTCAAAATCATGCCCCTTCTCATTTTAGTTGCCGCGAACATAGCTGGTTGGGTTATTTAATTAAAATGCATGTTTACATGATGCCACAATTAAATATATGTCGTATGTCCCGATATCCATCGGTGACAATCCCCAAAACAAAAACACAACATAACCAAATCGATGGTGGGGCATTGGCCTTTAGCTCCACACCAAGATTATTTACAATATACGTATCATATATTTTTAATGTAAGCGGGGTTAAAACCGGGGTATTACAGAATTAAATCAACTTTTCCTAGGGAGTTTGATCAATTAATACTATTGAGGAATCTATTAGATTAAATTTCCATTTCTGGTTTTTGTAAGTAATTAATTATTATGGAGAATAATTAATATGGGAAATGATTTGTATATGGTCTAGGTGATAAGGAGGGAGTATGAGACTAAGTGGCACATGATTTGTCAACCAAAAAAGGAAACATAGAGAGAATCAAGAAAATGATAAAAAGAACTCAAGTCAAAAAGTATAGAAACTATAGGAAAAGAAATATGTCATAAAAAAGATAGCAACTGTCAAAAATAGGGGAAAGCAAAGCAGTTTGAAAAGTAGGAAAGTGCAAAAAAAGATGTCAGTAAAAAAGAAAGCAACTTTTGGTCAAGGAGGGTGAAGTTTCCAATTTGGTTGAAGGATGCAAAGCAATGAAACGTTTCCTAAAGCTTATACTTTCTAATCTCCTGAAGAAAGGCACACTCATGGGCTAGGGTTAGGATTTGTAAGTGGGTAACTTACTCAGCAGATTGGATGACTTACTGAACAAGTCACTCAGTCTATAAAATAATTATTCCAACTCCTTTGAACAACTTTTTATGATTATTTTTTTGGTGCTGAGTGAAGCATAGCTTCTTGTATGAGTGATGTGCCTCAACTACCTTGGGTGATGCAACCCAAGCTTTCCCAGTCTCTTCAATCTTCCCTTCTATTCTATAGTGCAGTCATAGAACCAAGGAGCAGCCATTGAAGACCAATATGAAGATCATATATTAGCCATCAATATTTGGAAATCGAGCTCTAGTGAAGGATGCTTTACTTATTCTCTCATGAATGTGATATTGGTGTCGAGTGTTGATTTCAAGCCTCCAACCTTCAATATTCGGCACCATTGAGGGATATCATCTCCTTCAAAATCTTTATAATATTCTAAAAGTATTCTCATCATTATGATCTATTATATATAGTAATGTTTCTTCTCAAGAAGGTCGTAATTCTGAATTTTTAGTAGGAGAGGCATTCCAATGTTCATTTAATGAGATTTTTGTAAGTTTTCATGATATAATAGCGAGGCCATGGATAAAATATTGATATATAAGTTTGTTGATATTAAATAGGTTATTTTAAACCTATGAGAATAAATATTTACAGATATGACAAATCACAGAAGTAAAATTTTCCTTGTTTTCTCTCCTATTCTCTTTAACTAGTTAAAATTGATTAGTTTTACTGTTTTTGATGCCATGACTGTTCTATGTGTCCAAATTTCATTATGTAAGTTACTATTGTTCATACACTCACCCCAAAATCCAACACAACTCGCAGAACCAGAATTCGTTGATTCCATGTAGTTTTTGAGAGGCATCCTCTATGCATGCAATCTCTAGGCCAAATTCTACTAGTTTTTCCCAAACACCCCCAAACTCTTCCGAACTATCCATAATTTTTTTGAACCTAATTAAATGGATATTTTATTCCTAAACAGATACTTTTAATTCACTTAGTCCTTCCTTAGCCTTGGTTGCTTGGAATTGATTGTTCAAATCTCAGGCTGCACCGGTTGGGACAGTACCCAAAATCCTAGTAGTATACTTCAAACTAGATGATGCTCAAAAGATAAAAGGTCCCAACATATAGGTTCTTAGGGATATTAAATTTCAGTATCCAAACCTATATTTTGGTTTCTCCCACTAACCCTTTGCCACTCTCAATTTATGTCTTTACTACCTATCTTTTTCCTTGTTGAAGAAAGTGCTTGATTATCTTGTAAAATTTTATTCCACTTTTGATAATATCAGCAGTAAGAGTTAATATTTTATATCTGATTTATATCAAGGATATTACAGTGGCATCAAATCACTTTCATCCACTCCCATTGAAAGTAAGCTCTCAAGTTGAAGAAAATTTCAACCATGTCCTACTCTGATGATGACTATAATGAGCAATATGAAGAGTACTGCAGACATTATGAAGAAGAAGAAGTTCCATGTGTTGATGGAGTCTACCAAGAGATGATGGTGATGACTTATTTCTTCCATCTTATTATGAATTCATATGGCATAAATCTAGAAGTGTCTTTGGTCAAATGTTTGGTGGAAATATCTCTGAGAAATCCTTCCGGTATTTCATGGAATACTATGCTTTAAAAGAAGAGATAAGGGAGGTCTTATATTTCCAATATTACTACTACCTGGAGATACAAAATTTATTCAAAGATCCATACTACAGGCCCATAATACAAAGGATTTCCCATATGGTGGATTAAGTGTGCAAGAAAGTGGGTACTAGATAGTTTCCACTCGAAGACAAAAGAGATAAAGGAGAAGAGACACCTAAGGAAGAGTGCAATCCATCACAAGAAGTTTTCCAAATATATGAAATACTAAAGGAGAGCCTACACTTAGTTCTGTGGAAGAGAAAACACAAAGGTATAATAAAAATTCTGATTTATGCACTAATAACTCTATATTGCAACTCCTTGAAATATCTTCCAGTTCATCCAATGAAATTGTTTTAGATTAGGGTGAATCCACAATCCAAGAACTAATTTTGGAGGAGCATAAGGAAATCGAAAGTGACTTTGAAAAGGTTCAAAATCCAATCCTTAATGATGAGGATTATGGAAATGAAGTAGAGGTAGAGATTCATGAGGTGGAGTGCAAGTCATTACAATGTGACTGCATGGGAGAAAAAATTGAAGATGAATGCACATCCATATTCTTTTTGGGTGATTTCCATATCACTGTTAAGGATGTTGTTTCATGTGAGGATGGTAAGAAATATTTTGTATCAGATCCAAAAGAAGATTATAAATAAGATTTACAGTCACCTCTTGAGCCTCATAATAAAAAATAATACAAGGCCACACCACTTGGGTGTGAACCAGAGAATTTGGTGGAAGAGAATGCCATGATAGTGTCCCTACATGAAGAGGATGAATATGAAATTCCAAGGTATGATGTAGTTTCTTATTTTTCCAAAAGTCACATTTCATTGCAACCCTCAGAGTTACCCTCCATATCATACCCTGGAAGTGATTTTGTAAAAGATTATAATTTTGACCTGTGTGTTGAGAATGAGATATGTGTTATGGATCCATACCACAAGAAAGATGGTATTATGTGTCATCCATTGGAAGGAGAAATATTGGTGGAGGATACTCTTTGTGAGCCACATCCTTTGAGTGGATCACTAAAGGAGGACAAAGAGAAGATTATGGTAGCCATGAACAACTTTGTTGACACCAATGGCTTGCTGATAAGATGTTGTTGGAAATATTTTGTAGGAGAGTTGGAAGGAGAAGCATTTATGAAAGAGTTCATATCACTTAAAGAAGGAGTGGTCAAGATGAAGGAGAGCTACATGAACTTAATATTAGATAAAGGTCATCTCCTTATGATGGATAAAATGTACCATAGTGCATTCAAGAAGAAAGAAGAAGAATTAGAAAGGCCACTAGTAAGTTAGTGATCATTAGTAATTCATTGAAGAGCACATAGAGGGCACTTCAAGAATCAATAATGCATAATGATCAACTTTTAAAGGATTTTTTTTCATCAGACATCCTATCCTACATGGAACATGTTCATTTTCACATGCCAGATGACATAGTGGAGGTGATGAAGGAACTTCATATGGAGGATAAACATGAAAAAGGTGCAAATTCACAGGTGCTTGTGAAGATCCATGATGAAGAAGATACTAGACAAGCGCTTATTAAGTTTCAGAAGAAGGATGAAGAGTTATTATATATGGGAGATATGGATGATGGAATGCCACTTGAATCAACAAGAAAAAGTGATTATATATTCATGAAGTGGGTAGATAAATACATCATTGAAATAGAGGATGAAGGATGCACTAGAATTTCTTGTATTAGTAGAGTATTGTTTGACATGCATGCCTTGAAGGGGAAACCTCATGAACTGCACTTATGGGTGGTAGATTCTTATCTAGAGTAGGTTTATTATAAAATTACATATGGATCAGCAAATAAAAGTCCTTATTCATCCATTGATTGGGTGGATAGAGACTTCATTGAAATTAATACTTTGGGAGGTAAAAGATTCTTTTATTTATGCAACAAATGTTTTGTTATAACTGACATTGTCTAGACATGTGAGCAACAACAAATATTTAGTTTGCAGCCATTATATATCTCATGTACACATGCACATGAGGTGCATTCTTATTTGCATGGACTTGAGAAGTTTGATTTCAATCCAGATGAAGACTAAGCACCTGCATGGTTCCAAAGAGAATATGAGTTTCCTTTAGGAAATTGTTGTATAGTCTTGGAGGAGGCACCTGATCTCACTTTCACTAAACCAACCAATGGAGCAATTTGTGCATATATTACATTGATGTGTGTGTATTGTAGAGAGTTGGTCCAAAGTTCTTCACCCCATACTTCTATTACAGCCACATCATGTGGGGATGAAAATTGGGGGAAAGGATTTTTTTGTTCATGCCACAGGAGGACCAGGAGAATTCCACTCTTTTAGTTGATGGATTTATGGTAAATCCATGTGGTTTGACAAGTGCACCAGTAGTAGTTGAATTATTCCCACCTGAATCAATTAGCATGATACTTTAATCATTAATTGATTGGGTGGCTAGAGACATGATTCAGATGTGTGCCTCAGAGGGTAAAAATATTCCTTGCATCAATGGAGGTTCATTAGACACATCAGAAAAAATTGTGAGTAGTTGAATGAGCATGTATGGCTGCTATATGATGCTCTCAGTATACATGGAGGGATATGGGATAACCACTTATGTCTTCATGGCAATAGCGATGTAAGTTTCAGTGCTAGCTTTCACATGGATTTTCATATTTTGGAGAGGCTCAATATAATTTGGCCCCACATTGAGAAGTTCCATTCTTGGTGGGAGAGTCTTAAAGATGTTCAGTTTGGCATGGGGAGTGATCAATTTCCAGTGTGGTGGTATGATATTCACACCCTCAATTTCATTCTCTATGATGATGAATTTTTGTTGTTGTTACTAATGTTTGGAAAGATGCAGATAAGACCATGGGACCCTGGAATTCTTTGGAACAACAACTTTCCAAAAGAGGCATGAACATTTGGATCCTTGTAGAGAAGTCAGTGGGATCCACACATTCCACTCAGTTATCTTGAATGGGTGAAATTTTTTGTGGAATAAGGGTTAGACATTAGGAGAATGACTATAATCATACTAGTGCAATGGAAATTGTTACTTACTGAAGATGCCACTTGGGAGGGTGAACCAATTTTGGAGCACCCTAGATTGCTTGTGCTTGAGGACAAGAAGACTTGGGAGGGGAGGAATATCATGTCCCTTCCTTGAAGGAAATTAAAGTGTCAACCTTGTCAGTGAATAGGGGTTTAAAAAATGAATTAAATAAATTTTTCCTAGGGATTTTGATAAATTAATAATATTGAGGCATGTATTAGATTAAATTTCCAATTCTAGTTTTTGTATGTAATTAATTATTATGGAGAATAATCAATTTGGGAAATGAATTGTACATGTCCTAGGTGAAAAGGATGGAGCATGAGGCCAAGTGGGATGTTGGCATGAACCCCACCAACAAAACCTAGTCGGCAGGGTTCCCACTATGTCAACACCCAACTCACCATGATCTCCTTGAGCATCGGCCCAGATAGGTTTTACCCTGTCCAGCAACACCTATAGAGTGGATGAAGTCTCACCCGACATGTTCAAGGGAGGGATATGGAACCATGTTTCCATAGAAAAGAATAGGATTATGGGCCTCGATACTTCATTTTTCTATCTATCAGATCTAATCATTTGCATCATTATTCAGATCACATCATTCAACTATCACAGGAATAACCATGTTAATTGCACAAACAAATCTAATACTATGACATCATTCATAAGTAGTAAACATTGCATCATAGATCCATGTCGCACAATCACTTCATCATTGGATTTGCATAGCAGGAAAACATGAAAGAGATAAAAAGATAACAGTAAGACAGTAATTCA
Source organism: Pseudotsuga menziesii (assembly GCA_001517045.1). Classification (NCBI taxonomy): domain Eukaryota; kingdom Viridiplantae; phylum Streptophyta; class Pinopsida; order Pinales; family Pinaceae; genus Pseudotsuga; species Pseudotsuga menziesii. The sequence continues at coordinate 938,060 of LPNX010998237.1, read as the reverse complement.
GATCAACCCACTTCTCATTATATTAACCCTGCTCAATCAACTGCAAATTCAAAACATATAGTTCACAGTCTACAACTTGATCTTCTTTGTGACCTCTCTCTTTAGATCTATTGATATAGATATGTTTACTGACACCTTTACATTCACAATTCTTCTTCTATTTATAGGCTTGCACCTTTACATTCATGGTCCACTTCTAACTAACTTCTAACTAAATCCTAACTGACTAATGACCAATATCCGCAAAATGTGGTCAAAAGTAAAAAAAGTGACACAAAATATTCATAATTAATCTATTTTTCATCTTGCACGCTAACTTTGCCTTGTGTGATGTCTTCTAAGCTTGCGTGGCATCCACAATGCTGCGCAACTATCTTACCCAAAACCCCTTGCCAACAGCCCCCCAACACAATCTTGTGGCTTGATCCAAGAGGATCCAAGAAGGCCAAATTTTCAAAGTCCTCCAATCTTAGAAAAACTAGCACCAGATTAAAGGGCTCGTCGAGACGATTCTGATGGCATTTGTTTCACCTCAAATGGACTCTGTATGAGAAAGTTATCGCGTTCTGTTCTATGAGGTCAACAAGCAAAATTGGCAAAAGAGGTGCCACATGGCACCACTGACAGGGTGACACATGGCATCCGAACTGTACGGACATGATGACATGGAATGTGTACGAACCAATGAGAGGAAAACATGTGGCATGTACGGACATATGACGTGTCAACCTATTCAATGGTACAGTCCAATCCAGAGGGAACACGTGTTTGTACGGAAGGTGTGTTGGCCCAGTAATATTTCACCACATGGCACTTGATGATTGGTTAAAAGTTTAGTAAGAAGACTGGCCTCCATGGGGTTCAACCCTGTGACCTCTCCTACATAGTGCTCCGCCTTACCATTAGCCCACAAGGTGTTCCTTGTATAATGAATGGAAATAAATTTATTTAAAGTATGCAATGGCATTTCGAGCCCCAAAGGAGCCGGGGCTTAGCCCTGACCTTGGTTCTTCCTCCAGCGTGACTGGGAGATTCGACCAGCATGGGATCCTAGTGCATTTAGCACATGTCGAATTATAAACTATGGAGTTTGGGTTAAAAGTGGGTTGAGAATTGTTTCTCTGTTATAACAAATTTTTGGGTTTTATACATAGTTCGGTTGGGTAGTTTTGCAACCGGATTTTATTGATGCCATAATTGGGTATGTGGCTGGCATAATTATTAATTATGTCAACTACATGATAAAAGGAGCTTTAACTGAACCCAACCAAAACTTGAGGAGTTGAAACAAGATGCCAATCTTGGAAAATTTGTTGTAACCAAAGAGAACATGAGGAAAATGTGAAGAGGGGCAAGTCATGGCTATATAAGCCCCCTTAGTTGCCATTTTCCACTCATGCTTTGGAGTGGAGACTTTGTAGCTAAAGGAGAGAAAGGAGATTGCGTAGCTCTGCAGGAGGAAGGTACGAGTGTTTATACTCATTTTACACCGTCTTCAAGCTTCGGAGTTGCTGGAAGAAGTCTTGTTGTGTTTTGGGCAGCGGTTCTCTTCCTGACCATTGTCGCCAAGGTATCATTGTATCATTGCCATGTATTTTTCCTTATGCTGAGATTATAGATTGGCCCTCCTATTGAGAAGCAGGCCCGGAGACGTAGTCCACCCTGGATGAACTCAGTTATCAACTTTTTTTCTTTATGTGTGTATTGTCTATGTTGTTTGGTTCTCTTCTTATGGATTTATGAGCTTCATTCATGCTCTTTTAGCAATTCATGTTAACGTTGTAGAGTAGCAAAAATCTTATTTTCGGATCATGTGGTATCAGAGCAGGTTTATTTGACGTTGGATTGTGAGTGTGGATGCTCACGAGGGCTAAATTGCAAGCTGGTGAGGGTACATTAGAGCCTTACAATTCTGAGATCGGACGTGCACACCAAAGGAGGAAGATGGATGCTAATGATGCCCGCATCGAGATGGAGGAAAACTTTCACAAGGTCTTCTACATGATGGCCGACAAGCTAGAAAATTTGTTTGCAGACTATGAAGAATGCAGGGCAAAAGAAAGAAAAGGTAGTGAAGTAAAGAAGGAAGACAAATAAGTGAAGGACGAAGGAAACGCTTCAGTTAACCAAGGAGGAGGTGGCGAAGAGCCTCCTGAGCCTCCCTCTTCACCTTCAGCTTCAAGTACAAGTTCAAGTGCTTCTTCCTCATCTCATTCTCAGCATTCCAAGGTTCCTCACAAAGAGCCTCAAAAGAAGCCCTTATTGAAGCTCGATGTGAAGTTTGATTTTCCCATGTTCAATGGGGAAGCGAATGCGGAGAAGTTGAAAAATTGGATAAGGAAAACTGAGGTCTATTGCTGAGTCCAGCAGATCAAAGAAGAAGATGTGAAAATTCAATTGGATTCACTTTGGCTGACAGGCACCACACTTGTATGATGGGAAAGCAAGCTTCAGCAAGGTAGCAAACAAATGGGTAATCTTCTCTCATCGTGGTTTGCTTTCATTTCTTCTTTACGTAAGAAAATTTATCTGTTGGGTTATGTTCAAAAGACTATGATGGATTGGCAAAGTTTTAGACAAGGCAAGGGTCAGAGTGTTCAGAATTTTACTGAAGAATTTAGAAAGAAAGCTCTAGAGTTGAATATTTCTTTAGATTCTCCTGATACTCTTTTGAAGTACATTGGTGCTCTTCATCATTATCTATGCCATACTTTGTTGTTTTTGAATCCTACTAGTGTGGATGAAGCAAGTGTTCAGGCTACTCATCTTGAGAGCAGCGGGAAGCATTTGCAAGAAGACCATCCGAAGAAGCCTTTCAAGCCCAACTACAACCACAAGTCCAAAAAGAAAGACAAGAGCAAGAAGACAGCTACTGCCAAGAAGGAAGGAGGAAAGCTCCATTGCAAAAATTGCGACACTGATGGGCATGATGAAGAAAGTTGTTGGAAGTTGCATCCTGAATAGAGGCCAAAGCATTATGGAGGCAAAAAGAAGAAAAAGACCGTTGCAACAGCGCAACAGAATTGTGTTCCGAGTCAGGTGACGAAACCATGATTACAATCGTGGGAATGCAAGGTAACAAAACTCCTCATACTGGTTCAAGTTCTACTCATGTTTCTAAAGAAAATGATAAAAGAAGAAGTGAGTTGTTTCACATCAGAGTTGTGTCTAAGCATACAAATATTGAAACATTATTTGATCAAGGTTCTCAAGTAAATTTGATCTCATAATCAATTGTTAAGAAGTTGGGCATACAGACTAAACCTCACCCCAAGCCTTACCCTCTTGGATGGGTATGTGATAATGCTAAGCTACAGGTGACTAAGCAATGCGGGTTAAGGTTTGCTATTGCTTCAAAGTTGATCGATGAGGTGGACTTAGATGTTTTTCCTCTTGACATCTGCGGTATCATATTGAGAAGCCCATACTTGTATGATCGAAAAGCAGTATTCTTCCATTACGAGAACAAGTACCATCTCACCAAAAATGGGCTGGAGTACATCGTGAGAGCTCATAGTATGAAGGATAACACCGCTCTTGTTAGTGTAGGACAGATGAAGAGACTCATCAAACCTAGTAAGAGATACATGCTCATGGTTGTGAGAGCAAAAGATGCTAAGGCATCCGATGCTTTCAAAGGTTGTGATCCTTCTCATAAAAAGGATATGATTGATATTGTGGCTAACTATGATGAAATATTTCAGGAACCTACAGGTTTTCCTCCCAAAAGGGAGATTCAACATGAGATTCATCTCCAGCAGGATTCCCCTCTTCCTAATGTGGGCATGTACAGGTTGTTCGCAGTTGAAATGGCATAGATTAAGAAGCAAGTTCAAGACTTGTTGAACCAAGGAGTGATCAGACCCAGCTCCTCTCCATGTGGTTTGTCGATTGTGTTGGTGATGAAGAAATATGGCACATGGAGGATGTACGTTGACTATCGGGCTCTCAACAAGATCACGATCAAGAATTGATACCCGCTTCCTCGCATAGATGACTTGCTCGACCAGTTGAAAGATGTTTTGTTCTTTACCAAGTTGGATTTGCGCAGTGGCTACCACCAGATCAGAATTGCAGAAAGTGATGTGTGGAAGATGGCCTTCAAGACCAAGCAAGGTCTATTTGATTGGTTGGTGATGCCCTTTGGGCTTTGCAATGCACCTGCAACCTTCATGTGGGTAATGAATGATGTTTTTCGACCATTCTTAGATGATTTTCTCATTGTATACCTAGATGATATCTTCGTCTTTAGCAAAACTTGGGAAGCACATGTGGGGCATGTAAAGCAAGTATTAGATACTTTGAAAAAGGAGAAATTGTATGTAAAATTGTCAAAGTGTAAATTTGGCAAAACTTCATTAGTTTACTTGGGTCATATTGTAGGAGGTGGAAATTTAAAAATTGATCCTTCAAAATTTGATGTAATTGTCAATTGGCCTAAGCCTACTAACGCTACTAAAGTGAGAAGCTTTTTAGGAGCTGTTCAATATTGGAGGAGGTTCATTCAGAACTTCTCATACATAGCATCTCCTTTGCATGCCTTAACAAGTGTGAAGAAAGCCTTCCAGTGGGAAGGTAAGTAGCAGAAAGCCTTCGACACATTAAAGGGAAAGATCAGCACCACCCCAATCCTAGCCTTGCCCGATTTGCAGCAGCCATTTGAGATAGAGATAGATGCCAGTGGATATGCCATGGGGGCAGTATTGATGTAGCATCACAATCCTATTTGCTACCATTCAGAGACTTTTACTCAAGCAGTGATCAACTACCCCACATATGACAAAGAGTTGTATGCTTTGGTTCAGAGTGTCAAGAAGTGGAAGCACTACTTGATGGGTAAGGAGATGATCATCCATACCGATCATCAGCCCTTACAGTATCTCCAGTCCTAGACTAAGCTCCAGCAAGCTCGTCATTTCAGGTGGATGGGATTTCTTCAACAATTCCATCTATTGATCAAGTACAAGAAGGGTACTAGTAACAATGTGGTAGATATTCTTTCTAGAGCTCCTATTGTTGCATCTATTGTTTTGAAAAATGCTTCTTTATCCCATGAAAGTTATATTGAGCAGTATGCTACTGATGATGATTTCAAGGAGATTTATGAGAAGCTAACAAATGGCACACAGGTGGAAGACTACTATTTGCAGGGAAAGTTTCTCTATCATTTGGGCAAGTTATGTGTTCCTATCAGTGAAAGAGTCCATGTAATACGAGAAGCTCATACTTCTCTTGTATCAGGGCATTTTGGGGTAGGTAAGACTTTGGATCATTTGCAAAGACTTGTGTATTGGCCTTGCATGAAAGACATTGTAACAAAATATGTAAAGGGGTATGTGATGTGCTCTACTTGTAAGCCCACTAATAGAAAATTGGGGCTGTACTCACCACGTCGTGTTCCTTCCCATCCTTCGGAAAGCATTTCCATGGATTTTGTGGGGGGTTTTCCTATGTTTAGGAGGGGCCATGACTACTTGTATGTGGTCATGGATAGGTTTAGCAAGATGTGTATTCTTATGAAATGTAAAAAGCAGGTCACTGCAGAGTAGGCTGCTTCTTTTTTCTTCCAGCATGTATGGGTTCACTTTGGACTCCCTACGTCCATTATCTCGGATCGGGACTCCCAATTCCTTGGAGAGTTTTGGCCAAAATTATGGTGTATGATGGACACCAAGCTGAAGAGGAGCATCGCTTTCCATCCACAGATCAACGAACAAAGAGAGGTAGTCAACAGGATAGTTGTTCATTTGCTTCAAGGTTATTGCAATAAGCATCCTAAGTTATGGGAGAGCAGATCCAGTATGTGCAGCATGCCTACAACAGGGCTATGCATTTTTCGACTCAGAGCTCACCATTTGAGACATGCTTTGGGTGCTTTCCAAAGACTCCATTAGACTTGACTTATGGGAGAGAGGGTGATTCAAATGCTTCCAAGGATGAAGACAAAGCCCTCAGGTTCATTCAGAGAGTTCAACAGGTACATCAAGCAGTGTAAGAGCAGTTGGAGAAGAGTCAAGCCTAGTAAAAGGCTCACCATGACAAGCATAGAGTTGATCATCAGTTTCAGGTAGGAGATCAAGTGTGGCTTAACATCAGCAAGGAGAGGATGAAAGGAGAAGGAAAGAAGCTCAAGCCCATTAGATATGGTCCCTTCACCATCTTGGAGAAGATTGGGACGAATGCCTTTCGCTTAGAGCTACCGCCATACATGTAGATCTACTCAGTGGTGAATGTGGATAACTTGAAACTCTATGAGCCTCCCATGATCATGGATAAAAGGGAGAATGTCTCATTGCCATCAGTTGATGAATTTGCTATTGAGTACATGGATGAGCTAAAGGAAGATGTCATCTTAGACAGAAGGACAAGGACTTCTTGCAGAGGTGATGTTAATTATCTTCGAGTGGGCATCAGAGGCAATCATCCAAGCAAATCCAAGTGGATCGAGAAGGAGAAAGTGAGGGAGAAATTCCCTCACCTATCTATTGATTAGTAAAGGCTTTTGGAGGCCAAAAGCTTCTCAGTGGGGAGGAATGATCCAGGAGGATCCAAGAAGGCAAAATTTTCAAAGTCCTCCAATCTTAGCAAAACCAGCACTAGATCGAAGGGCTCATTGAGATGATTCCAACAGCATTCATTTCACCTCAAACGGACTTTGTATGAGAAATTTATCGCGTTCTGTTCTATGAGGTCAACAAGAAAAATTGGCAAAAGAGGTGCCATGTGGCACCACTGACAAGGTGACACATGGCATCTATACTATATGGAAATTATGACATGGCATGTGTATGAACCAATGAGAGGACGACATGTGGCATGTATGGACGGATGACGTGTCAACCCATTCAACGGTACGGTCCAATCTAGAGGGAACATGTGTCTGTACGAAAGGTGTGTTGGCCCGGTAATATTTTGCCACATGGCACTTGAAGATTGGTTAAAATTTTAGTAAGAAGACTGGCCTCCATGGGGTTCGAACCTGTGACCTCTCGTGCATAGTGCTCCGCCTTACCGTTAGCCCACAAGGTGTTCCTTGTATAATGTATGGAAATAAATTTATTTAAAGTATGCAATGGCATTTCGAGCCCCAAAGGAGCCGGGGCTTAGCCCCGAACGTGGTTCTTCCTCCAGTGTGACCAGGAGCTCTGACCAGCACGGGAGCCCAGCGCATTTAGCACATGTCGAATTATAAACTATGGATTTTGGGTTAAAAGTGGGTTGAGAATTGTTTCTCTGTTATAGCAAATTTTTGGGTTTTATACATAGTTCGGTTGGGTAGTTTTGCAACCAGATTTTATTAATTCGATACTTGGGTATGTGGTTGGCATAGTTATTAATTATTTCAACTACATGATAAAAGTAGCTTTAAGTGAACCCAACCAAAACTTGAGGAGTTGAAACAAGATGCCAATCTTGGAAAATTTGTTGTAACCAAAAAGAACATGAGGAAAATGTGAAGAGGGGCAAGTCATGGCTATATAAGCCCCCTTAGTTGCCATTTTCCACTCATGCTTTGGAGTGGAGACTTTGTAGCTAAAGGAGAGAAGGGATATTGCGTAGCTCTGTAGGAGGAAGGTACGAGTGTTTATACTCATTTTACACCGTCTTCAAGCTTCGAAGTTGCTGGAAGCAGTCTTGTTGTGTTTTGGGCAGTGGTTCTCTTCCTGACCATTGTTGCCAAGGTATCATTGTATCATTGCCATGTATTTTTCCTTATGCTGAGATTATAGATCGGCCCTCCTATTGAGAAGCAGGCCCGGAGACGTAGTCCACCCTGGACGAACTCCGTTATCAACTTGTTGTCTTTATGTGCGTATTGTCTATGCTGTTTGGTTCTCTTCTTATGGATTTATGAGCTTCATTCATGATCTTTATGCAATTCATGTTAACTTCATAGAGTAGCAAAGATCTTGTTTTCGGATCATGGCTCACCCTCGAGCCATGCCAGTTGGACATGGTGTATGCGTTGGTTTTGATCTTGAAGTCTTCATACTATTGCATGATTTTTGAGACCCATGTTCTGACCTTCTCAGCAAGATCCTAGATTCTGAGCAAATATTGCTTTATCAGGTGCTCAACCAGCTTTGCATTTACTTCCTTCTTCCATCCTTCGCAGCCTATAGCACAACGACTGCTTTTACCGACAACTGAGCACCAATTTCTTGGAACTCGTAGAGTTGGTCTGTGTGCTTTCGCTGCCTCTCCTTCTTCTTACCTACATGTTGCTGTAGTTCCTAGATTTATGCTGACTGGGTGATCTAGACAATTGTTGGAATATTCCACAATGTTGGTTTTAATGTGGCCAACTCTCCCTCATCTTCCTACAACTACTTAGTTAGTTGCGCTAGTTGTTCTTCTTAGACAAAACTACCCCAAAATTGTGTCGTTGCCTTAGCAATCTTCTTTGCTTCCTGCTCCATTTCATCAAACTATGTCTCAACCTCCTCAATGGCACTCTTCCATTTCACAACCTTCTCTATTGGTGTATCTAGGTAGACTAGATTGGTAAGATGACCATTATCTTGTTGCAGCTGCATAATAATGGCCCCAAGTCATTTCTCCTTTGCTACTGCATCTAAATCCACGGTGATTTTTGGGATGTACTGATAGGCCTGTGTAACAGCCTCTTCCACTTCTTCACGACTAGAAAATAGTTGTGGCTTCTCAATAACCAAGCAGTCAATCTCCTTCTTTTGTTTAGTGATTTCTTCAGCCGTCTTCACCTTGAGCTCCTCTTGCGCCTTCTTGAGCGCCGCAATTTCTTTCTCTTTGGAAACCATCAATGTGGCCGGTGCATGGCGTAATGATTCCACTTCTTTTCGCAGTGCCTCCTCTTTCACTTGTGACCACAAGTATTGGTCCCCGATATCCTTTTATTGGTCAGCCAACTCCTGGTTGGAAACCCGCTGCATGTGTAGTAAGGTCTATGTGGAAAACTTGTTGACATCCACCTCAATGTTCTGCAGCTGCTGTAGTGACAAATTCATATCCTCCTATCCAGCGTCAATTACAATTGAGGGAATCTGAACATTCCTGACCCGTGGCTCAGCGCTAATTGACGTTGTGTCCTGCACAATGGCATTCTCCGATGCTCTAGTTAGCATGGCATAAATAGAATCCAATTTATTGCATAGCTTAGCGAAGCCTTCCTGGGTGGACTTCCACATCTATTTTGATGCCACATTAGATGAGTCAGTGACAACCTTAATAAGCCACTATTATTGCACCTCCATCGTGGATCTGGTACTACTGCTCGCCTCCTGCTCCATTTGCTTCTTCATCCTTATCTACTTAAGGATACATTGCACCTCAAGGTCAACCAAGGTTTCTGTTGATGATTCACCATCGGATTCATGGTGACTCTGCTTTATCCCCTCTTACTGGCTCATCAGGTGCAATTATTGGTGGTCCTGCTGAGACTTCACTGATGCTAACCAACTCCCGCCATGATGTAGGACAATCATCAATCGCAACCTATAATTCCTCTTTTGTCACTTTATAAGACATCAGTAACCACTGCCTATCTGGGTCGCGGTGAGCTTGTACATGAATGGTGTGCGGTCCTATGATGAACCGATCAATCCGCTTATATTTCGCTGCGACCTCATTGGTCAGTCAGGGAATTTTGAACACTACTTTTTGCAGCACTTCCTAGTATATCCAAAAGTGGATCGTGTAATCCTCTTGCTAACTAGGCTCCTCTACCTACCACAGGTTTTGATACCGTGCACCTTTGCACACCTTAATAGCTTCAACCTCCATCCTTTGGTAGTCCTCTAGCTCCATCCAACCCATTAATGCAATCAAGATAAATAACCAGTTGTATGTGAATGACCTTTCTCCAACCCTAACTGCCATCGCACCCTCATTCAATGGGTTCAGTAAGAAAAGGGACGAGTTCATTTGTACCCCTGTTGCGCATTGTTGGGCACATGCAATCACCCTTGAAGTGCACTAGATGGGGTGATTCTTACAAATGATCTTACTGGCTAGGATTCACGCAGTGATACATATCATCCTATCATTAATGCTATCGATGTGATACACCCTACCATTGCACTGCAAGTCATACCTCTGCTTCAACCATGCAACAAGCCTCTTGTCAGTATCCCTGCCCTTGAAATATTGCGACGGGTCTGGCCCATCCTTTTGTAACCATGTAATCTATGAGATCAAATCAATTGTAATGACAACTGGAATTTCCATCCATAGTGTTCCTCCATGATAGCAAGCTAAGAGTTTCTTGATGCAGGAATTTGCTTCATTCATGTACCCAAAATGCAGAATGTTGATTAGCCCCAAAAACCTCGCTTTATCCACCCATGCACCCAAGGTTGCGGGATATGCACTATGGTCCCTTCTGGGATAGAAGGTAAGGATTCATAGGGATCATTTGCCACATCCTGCAACGTCAATAGATCATGATCCTTATACTTCATATTCATCAATGCTGGTATAATATCAGTGGTGCACACCATCCCTTTCAGCAATGGTGGCATTTGTTGCTGATATTTCTGGTTCTTAGTCAACCGACGCGGCTGTACCCCAGGTCGAGTGAGAGCGATGTAACCCGGAATGCCCTTGATAGAGAGCCCGATGCAAACCACTGATTCTACAGTGCTAGAGGTAGATGGCTCCATCTAGGTGGCTGCGTCTTCCTATGCCTTCACTGATTCCTATGTTTGCCTCTTCATCAGTGCTGGGGAGCTAGGCTTCTGTCCCCATCGCTTCTTCATCAAGATGGAGGATGATCCAACCTGCATATTGGAAACTTCTTCGATAATGGTAACCGGTCTAATGGGCGAGTCCCTTTCACTGGAAATTTTCTACCATGTCAAGGTTACTCTACATCCTGCAGCAATTTCCCATAGTCATGAGATACGCTCACCTTCACTCTTCAAATCTTATAACTCGCTCAACGACACTGGAACTCAATGCTATATCAACCACTCTTTGCAACCCAACTTAGTAAAATGGTGCTTTCGACCTACGTCGAGCACCTTCTTATAGCATCTAGTCGATCCATTCTTCATCATTACCAAATCAGCCGTGACCATCATGACTAAATCATGCATTAATTACCCAAATCCGATGTAGATTCTATTAACCCAATGGTCAGATCCACCATCAATACACGTCGCTTCAACAAGCACCGTTGGTTAACTGTCTTAACTATGCTTCATTTATTGCTTATTTGACTATGTCGCGACCCTACAACTATCATGACAAATCTTCCTAACTGTGCTGCTGACTCTCCTACTTGCGCATCCACTTCCTCCTGGTACGCCCTCTCTTCCTTTCATCCTTCCCATGTTTGTTTTTTTTTTTCGTGCGCAACACCTTAAGTGTTGTGCGATTCTGACCCATTCCTATAGGGATTCATTCAATTACCCTTCACCTGTTTTGGGAGCATCGCTCCATCTAATTGTTGTAGTTGCACTTACCCCCATAAGTAATAGAATTGAAAAGATATGGACCTAACTAGTGCATCTGTAACTTACTTATATGCTTCATGAACTTGCTGTCGTATAGCAGTACCAAATCTCCTTGCTAAAATTGTTTGTTCTTTATGTGGCGATCATGCCAATCCTTCTGTTGGTCCTTCTCAATGTGCTGATGGAAACCCACAATGAAATAATCTTCTTCAAGTTGTATCAACTACGCTATGTGCTCCTATAGCACGGATTCATCATCCATTCATGTCACTGCTACAGTGCGTAGACTGGGAACAATGTACTCCATAGGCATGACTGCCTCTTGCCCATAACCAATTTAAATGGTTTCTACCTTGTCAATATTTTACAAGTGGTGCAATAATCCCACAGTACCGCTGGAATTTTCAAATTCCAATCATCTAGGTTAGCGTTACATACCTTTGTAACTGCATGCTCCAAGATCTTGTTGAACGCCTCCACCATCCCATTTTCCTGCAGATGATATGGGGTAATTTTCTAATGTTGTATCTATAATTCCTCTATTAGCACACTTACAGTGCAGTTGATGAAATGACTACCCTGTCCACTCATCAATATCATTGGGCATCTGAACCGTGTCACAATGTTATCAATAGAAATCTTGTTGATGCCACAGCGGTGTAATCCACGACTGGTGCAACCTCTGCCCATCTTGTCAAGTAGTCTGTTGTTGTGATTATGTACCATGCACCAGTTTTTTTCCATGATGGGTTGATTGGCCCCAAAAAATATACAACCCATTTATCAAAAGGTTGCAAAGTTACCTATGGTACTAGCGACATCTCATCTTGTTGCGATGGATTCCCAGTGAGTTGACAGACATCACAGGTCCATGCATAATTTGTCACATCATTGTGTAATGTAGGCCACCGGAGACCTACGCGAAGCACCTTACTTGCCATTGCATGCCCGGCATAGTGTCCCTTAGCCATTCCCGTATGATTTTCTGCTAATATATGCCCTTTTTCATGTGGTAGGACACATTTTCGCAAGATTTCCTCAGGTCCAAGCTTGTATAACTGTCCAGCAATCAACTAGAAGTTTCAGGCCTTGACTATCATCTGCTTCTTTTGACTTGTTGAAAAATATGTTGGTGTGATTCCTGTCGCCAAAAACTGAATTATTTGGTCATAATAACCATCTACGACATCGAATCTGAACAGTTGCGGATTCAGCAGCCCCCCCAATTTTTGTTGGCTTTTCTCCTGTCTCAATCTTGGGTAACCCGGCTTCACAATTATTTCAAAATCAAAATCCTGAAAGAGAAGTAACCAGTGACATATCTTCCCTCCCAACACAGGATTATTGACAATCTACTTCAATGCAGAATGGTTAGTAAACATCTTGAAGAGACAGCCTCAAAGGTAATGCCTGAATTTACGTAGTGCATAGACCATCTCCAAACCTTCGCACTCTGTGGTCGTATAGTTCTTCTCAGCATAGGACAACTTGCAACTAGAAAAAGCAATCAGGTGATCTATATCTCCTTATCATGGCTGCAGAAGCACTACTCCAAGTGCGACAGATGAGGCATCAACATGCACGTGGAACTCTTTGTTGCAATCTAGAAATATAAGTATTGGCGCCGAAGCCATCTTGGCCTTCATCATTTCGAAGCTACCTTGACATTATGGACTCCATACAAAGACAACATATTTCTTCAGTAGTTTCTCCATAGGGGCAGTAATCGTAGCATATCCTCTAATGAATTTGTGATAGTACCCAGTGTTCTCTAGTATCACCCAAAGCATCTTCACATTTGTCGATGGTGGCAAGCTCAGAATGAGTGCTATCTTCACAGTATCAACTAGTAATACTTGTTTGCACACAATGTGACCCAACAGTGTCCCAAATGGTGCGCAAAAAATGCACTTCTTGGAATTCAGCGTGATCTAATGTTGTTGACACCTTTCCAGCATCATTCGAAGGTTTTCCAAATGATCCTTTATTATATCATACAATGTCCAATCATCCATATATACATGTAGGAACTTCTAAATGAAATCTGTAAATTCCATGAAAACAACTCGAGAAAAGATTGCAGGCGCATTCTTTAATGCAAAAGGCATCACTGTGTATTGGAAGTAGCCCCACTCAGTGACAAATGTCATTTTATGTCGATCTTCCTTGGCGATTCTTATCCAGTGATAACTAGAAAATCCAACTGTAAATGAGTACATCTCCTTATCGCCTACTCCTTAGGGTACTTCATCTGTGAATGGTGTCAGAAACGGATCATTCATACAAGAATCATTCAGTTTTCTTAAGTTGACACAAATCCAAACTTCACTGGTTTTCTTATCTTGGACTAGCATAGGACTTATCCATTCTGATTCTTCCACTGGCTCGATGATTCCAACATCCAACATCCAATCGAGTTCAACCTTGACTCTTTTTTTGTATCGTGGATTTAGGCAATACGGCCTTTGTATTACTGGTTTTGAATCTGGATTTAATGGAATCTTCATTTCTCCAATATCACCCAGTATCCCTTTCATTTCAAATAATTTGGTCAGAAATAGATCTTGAAATTCATGTAGCAGGGCTATGATTTTTTCCATAGTCTCCTCGTCCCAATAGTCCCCAACACTTGCAAATTTTGGGTTCTCTTCCATCCCAATGTTAACTTTTTTGATATTTAGTGGCTGGCTCATGGGAACATTTGGGATATCAAGTGCTACAACAACCCTACTCCCTTCTGTTTCTGGAATATTGACATTTTGTAGATCGTCGTCATCCTCGAGTTTGCTAGAAACATTGTAATATTCCATCATTGACTATAGGTGACAATGCAAGTGTGGGTCCACAGGATATGCAACCGGTACTAATTTTAATACCACATCGTGAATAATCTGTAGTGCATTATGGACATCAGAATTGACATATATGAAGATAAATGTCTACGCAAAGAAAACTATCAGCTCCTCCTAAGTGGTGATGTCTCTGCATAGCTCCGCTGATACATACCAAAATCTTGGCATTTCATCCAAGGTGTGAATAAAGGAATTAACCCATTCATCCTTTGGTCATGATGCCCACAATGTTTGGAATTCTATCAAATGACTACTAGGGTCGTTCTGTCCATCATACTTCCCAGCGTGATACACCTCTGTGTTTCCAAAGCGAACGGTCATCAACTATCGACACTGCGCCCATTCAGTAATTGTCTTTTTATGAGTCACCCACCAGCATGCTGGAGTAGCCTTCAATGCTTCCTCCATCACCAACATTCATTGCAGTTTCGAGACCTTCTCTTCAAAGTCGATTAAGAATGCTGAAAGTTCAGGAAACCCTTGATACCGATAATTCTATAATCTCAATTGCGACACGGCGCAACGACTGCATGATCAAACCACACTTCCTAAATGACACCTCATGCATGCAGTTTTGCCAATTTTCTAGTGCATCCTCAAAATCAGAAGACGCAGAACTAGCGATGCACCAACTAATTTCTCCATCATCATTGGGGTGGATACAATCTTCAGAGATGTTGTGAGCATGATCCCATCCCATGACAACTTCATCCTTTACCAATTCAATGTATTGCCTTCCTTTGTTGGGATCCATAAGCGCGATGAACCTAATGTCTTTGTTCTCAAAAGTCATCATCCGCTTCTTGAATTTAATGACTACCATGCTATCATTGGCCCATCCAATCGCCAACAATACGAGATAGGAGCCTTCACCATTAACAACTTTAATCACATCAAAGTCAGCATAAGTTTTCACACCTTCAACATCCACAACCAGGTTTGATACACGTCTGATTGGTTGTACTTTAGCTTGATTATCCAATTGCAATTGCACAAGGGACCAACCTAATGTAAGCCTCCCCATATTCTACCAAGTCTTATTTGTTAGGATATTCACATCATATCCCAGATCTAGGATGACTGAATCAACTTCATAGTCCCCAATCTGAATGTTCATGCACATATCCTTGCTTGTCTTTTTCTTGTGTAAAGAGTTCACAGCGGAATCCTTCCGTTCCTTACCCGAAAAATGCAACAAATTTTCAATCTCGGGTAGAGAATTGGGATCTCTTGCCAGTGATAAGAAACTCTCAAAGAAGTGTTGCAAGGTACCATGCTGCCGCGATGGTCCTTCCTCCAGTGAATAATCAAAAGTAGAAGGAATTTCATAGATAAGTGACTTACCAAGATTTCTTTCGATTGCATCTCAGGCTCCGAAAATTGTATCCTTTTCAGTTTCAATATCAAACGGTTCCTTCTTCTGTCTAGCCAATCAAATATGTGGGCAGGTCCCATCCTCTCATGTTGTGGCTCCTACGCGGGTGACAATGACAATGTCAACAACCTCTGTTCTGGGCTCTGCTGAGATCGTCGCAACCGTCAGCCCCTGATTCAACGGTGGATTCTGAGTCAGTAGTGGATTTTGGTTCAACGGTGAGTTCGTAGGTTGATTCACAGTCTGATTCTAGAGTGGAACTTGATTCTGGGTCTAATTCTACAACTAGTTCTGGTTTTGTAGCTGATTTTGAGTCTGTAACTAATTCTGATTCTGTAACTGAGGAATGTTCTCGACCTGCCATCTTGTGATTAGTTGTGCAAAGTTTTTGACAGTATGTACACAAGAACTATAAATGTGGGAACTCCCTCTAGTAATGCCCAAATACCCCATAATTGTAACACTAGATAGATCCACGACCTCATCCTACTACTGTTCCTCAGAATCCTCTGAAAAATATTCCTTGTTGTTGATACTGCAGCTGAGCCATCTATTGCGGCAGGGGATCTGGATGCTGCTAAACATAGTTCATAGCTTGAACATACTATAGCTGTAGCTGAGGCATCGCCATGTGATTGTACTGCGGCTGTGGTGCAAACTGTGGCTACAGTGCAAACTATGGTTACGGCTACGATGGTATAAATTGCATCTGCAACGGTGGTGTATATTGTGGGTGTGGTCGATAGTTTACCACCTCAAGCTGCGGTTTTGGTTTTTGTACTACATGATGATCATCGCCCTTCACAAGGTATGAATCATATGTTCTTTCCTAAAGCAGATCATATGCATGACAGTCTTTATCTTCATGCTCAACCGATCTAAAGAAGGAACAATATAGGTTGGATGGTTTTGACACTATCTTCTGCATGTAGATACATTCTTCATGTCAGTGTCCATAGACTTGACATATGCGACACCATGGTACATGGCTACAACCTAGTGCATTCGGCAGCCTAGATAAGAGATAATTCCAAAAGGTACGGAAGGTATCTTTAGTGTGTCCATCTTCATGATACCAAGTGCACCAAATATCTTCATGATTCTCTTTCCCTTTCTTAATGTCTTTCAATTGAAATTTAGAACCAAGAAATATTAGATCAGATCCAAATAATATCATATCAGATCCAATAAGGTTCATATCAGATCCAAAATTATGGTCAACCGAGACGGTGGATGCACAGTTGTCTTTTTCTTCAAAATTCTGAATTTTGGTGCATGCAATCTTGCAGGATTTTGTTGGAAAATCCAGATCATGGGGAGTGAATGGATCACTCTGGTAATCTTATATTTCTTCCAAAATATCCAAGGTATCTCATATTTTCACACCAGCAGAAACATTAGAGGGAGAAAAATCAAATTTCTCTTCACTTTCGGAAGCAATTACTGGTAAATTTTGCACATAATTCAAAGGAAAATCACCGGTGAATGTTTACATGGAAGTGCAGCAGTATTTTTCTTCAATATCAGAGATTCAAATGTATTCTTCTATTTCAGAAATATGAGGAGATGAGATATCATAGATCTCATTAACTTCCAGAGCCTCAAGAGAAGGAGTCACTGCATGGAGACTTTCTTCAATTCAAATTGAATGTGTAGAAGATTCTGCTTCATCTTCATCTTGAACAACTTCATCAAAGAGAGTAGAGGATCAGAATTTTGAGTGAAGAACTCTTGTGGTGCTAGCTGTGATCTCCAAAGTACTATTATGATACTCATTGTGCTTGCCAAAGGTTCCTGTCCAATTTTGTCCAGAGATCCTTTGGGTATTCAGTAAAACCATTAAGGTAGTAAAAGCTAGGAGAAAGGGCCAGAGATATTGCTCCAAAAGCTCTATCACCGTCATTTAGCCAGTCATTATCATTCTCATAAGACTCTTTTCCAAGTCCAATAGACACCTCATAGAGACCTCGTCTCTTCAGAGATGCAATCATCTTCAACTTCCATTCCGAATAGCTTGTGAATGGGGTGAGAAGAGGGATTAATGAGTCCATTCGAAGTTGTACCTGTTATAACCTACAAATCAAAACAAAACGGGAACTGTAAGGCCATACAACCTGCACATTCTAGGCTTTCATCACACCTAGCATAGTCAATCAAGCAAGCTTGATCAACAAGTGCTTTACTTGGGATATTGAGTGGTAAGCCTTGGCTTCTGGTGCAGTGTTGGATTTTTGAGTTATTGCTCAAATTTCATGGAGAAATCTATCAAAAAGCTTGTTTTTGAGAGATAGATCTTTGATTTGTCGTATGCTCTGATATCATATTAATCTTGCACATTGATCTAGGAACAAAGAATCAATCTCATCAAAGAATAATCAACAAATACTCATGAAATGGTGTTAATCAGAACCAGAAATGGTTTCCTCTCTGTATATTCAAAAAACAATGAATGGTTACAATAACAATGTCAAGCAATAGCTTGAATCCATGAGTAATTTGAATACCTAAGGAGGCAATTCTAAATCAATAAGTGAGTCTAGCTTAACTGACTCTAAACCATTGGTTCACACTCAGTTAACCACTTGACCAAAACCCTAATTGACTCACCAAACCCTAACTGAAGTCGAAGTGCAATAAATGACTGAATCTCAACTGAAGGAGATCAAACACATGTCATAACAAGCCAACTATCAAGTGCTAGTGCTCCATGACTTCAATGAACCCCGATGAGGTTAACTGAAGCTGAACTGATCATCAGAAGTTGGTGGAGGCACCCTGTTGACTCCAGATCATTAAATAATAATAAATAATCATTAAATAATATATTTAATGAGAGGAGGTGCCTTAACTAACTAGTTGAACTGATTGTAACCACCAATTAGCAATTAGGTGCATTAAGATCACTCAGATAACCCCGGAGTGCTCCAAGTTAGCCTCCTTAACTGTAGGAGAAGGCTAAGTTAGCCTCCATGACTGTAGGAAGGCATGGGTGTGTCTTAGGATAGTGGTTTAACTAGGCCAATTTGACCAAAAGGAGTGTGTATGATGGTAAATGTCTCCAACAAAAACAAGGCAATTTGAAAAGAATGAAAGTGCAGAAAAAGTTGTCAGTCATAAAGCAAGAAACTTTTGGTCAAGGAGGGCATAGTTTCCAATTTGGTTGAAGGATGAAAATAAAGGAAACATTTCCTAAAACTCAAACTTGATAATATCCTCAAGGAAGGTGCACTCATGGGCTAGGGTTAGTGTTTACAAGTGGGTAAATTGCTCAATAGGTTGGATGACTTGCACAACAAGTCACTTGGTCTATAAAAGAATGCTTCCAACTCCTTTGAAATTTTTTAAATAATTATTGTTTTGATGTTGAGTGAAGCATATCTTCTTGTCTGAGTGATGTGCCTCAGCTACATTGGGTGATGCGCCCCAAGCTTTCCTAGTCTCTTCAATATTCCCTTATATTATGTAGTTCAGCCATGGAGAGACAAGTAGCATCCATTGAAGACCAATATCAAGATCAGAGATCAAACATTCATATTTGGAAATCGAGCTCCATTGAAGGATACTTTACTTATGTTCTCAAGAATGTGAGATTGTTGTCAAGTGTTAATTTCAAGCCTCCAACCTTCAATATTGGGAAACATTGAGCGAGATCAACTCTTTAAAACTCTTTATGAGATTATAATATTATTCTCCTCATTACAATATCTGAAATATAGTAATATTTATGCTCAAGAAGGTCGTAATTCCAAATTTTTAGTACGAGAGGCATTCCAATGCTCATTTAATGAGCTTTTTGTATGTTTTCATGCTATAAGAGTGGTGCCATGGCTAAAATAATGATATATAAGTTTTATGTTGTTCAATAGGGTCTTTTAAACCTCTAAAAATAATTATTTATGGATCTGATAAATCACAGAAGTAAAATTCACCTTGTTTGCTTACCTATGCTCTTTAACTAGTTAAAATTGACTAGTTTTACTGTTTATGATGCCGTGAATTTTTGTGTTTCCAAATTTCATTATGCAAGTTTTTTTAGCTCATAAAATCACCCCACTACCCAACACAACTCACAGAACTAGAATTAGTTGAGACTGTAGAGTGTTTGAGAGACCTCCTCTGCGCAGGCAATCTCTAGGCCAAATTCTATTAGTTTTTCCCAAACACCCCCAAATCTATTCAAAAATATCAAGAACTATTTTGAACCTAATAAAATGGATATTTTATTCCTAAATACAGAATAATAACTCACCTAATCCTTCCTTAGCATTGGTTTCTTGGAATTGATTGTTCAAATCTGAGTTTTCAACGGTTGGGGCACCCAGAAGCCTGGTCGTAGACTTCATCCTGGATGATCCTTGAAACATAAAAGGGTACAACATATAGGTTCTTAGGGATATGAAATTTCAGTATTCAAACCTATCTTTCAGTTTCTCCCACTAACCCTCTCCCACTCTCATTTTTTGTATTTTTGTATTTACTGCCTATGTTTCTCCTTGTTGAAGAAAGTGCCTGATCATCTTGTAAAATTTTATTCCACTTTTTATCATATCAATAGTAAGATTTAATATTTCAAATATGATTTATATCATGGATATTAGGCATGGAAAAACTAAAAATGCAAAAAATACATTCCCATTCCACATATAGATCTCTTCCTACATACTACAAACCATAGATAGCTTCACACTAAAATGTCACAAAATTGCAAATGTAGAAAGATAGATCTACAAACACACCGATCACTGAACTATATTAATAATAAATGTAGAAGAATTCCATAGCACTCAAATCACATATTTTTTGTTATGTTAACTAAAAAAATAAACTGTTACAAAGTACCCATTCAAAATCAAATTGTTGAACACACTTTACCTCTTCATTTTATAGATTACGAAAGCATAAAAGCTACAAAAAGAGCAAACTATTTCTGAATTGACGTGATACTGTTAAATTTAGTACAACTATAATCAACAGCAAGCCACAATAGGCTTAAACATCCATGAACCAAATATTTCATTGTACAATATTAAAACCAAAAATGCAAGGATCAATGCACCACATGCCTATACAACCTAAAATTTTACATACCCAACCTTTGCATGGAACTGGGAGTTGGTTACCAATGGAAGGCCTAACACCCATCTCATCCTATCTTATTACGATTAGTCCCAACACCCTACACCATCAATAAATTAAATAATTCATATGACAAACTTTCAAACCATTCATGATAGAAAATGAAAACCCAACATACAAGGTGAAAGCCACTACATCCCATCAAAACATAGGGCCATAAACAACCCCAACTCTGCCACTAAAGACAATTATGACATCTATAGTTTCAATTAACCATTTAAATGGGTCCTAACTTCCGTTAAAATACCAATGGATTAACTAATCAAGTATTGGATAACTAAAAATGCAACAAAGACATGTCCATTCTATTCTTAAACAAAATTCACACACTTGCAGCATGCATAATATAGATAGATAGATTTCCATAGTGGAAAATAGAATTAATTTGCATATTCATGAACACATCTATGGACAAATAAAGATATATTTCTTTCATGACTATGTTTTTATTTCTCATTCTAGAGCTCTTCCTATTTCTATAAATATCGGACCTCTTGCTTACAAGAGTTGTTTCTCTAGGTTTGAATGGTTCAGATATAGAACAAATGAGTGATAACAACGATGGAAGACTTCCCCTAGAGCTTGTAGATATCTGGAATGAATTCTTTGTCTATTCTGTAGTATCATGTAGTTGTCTCCTATGGTAATGAATCTCCACGGATGTACCTACGCAACACATCAAACAAACAAGCAAGATCAAAGGTACCAGAACATAGTCTACAGTTCTATATTAGTGACTAAGGAATCCAATAGTAAAATGAATGATTGCAACATAATATATTTTACGGGAAAGGAACCAACTTTGCATTAAAAATGAAGAAGAAAGCTTACAACCATTTCCTTAGTGTTGTGATGCTATTGTCTTCTATCACCTTCCCTATCTTGACCCGTGG
Source organism: Pseudotsuga menziesii (assembly GCA_001517045.1). Classification (NCBI taxonomy): domain Eukaryota; kingdom Viridiplantae; phylum Streptophyta; class Pinopsida; order Pinales; family Pinaceae; genus Pseudotsuga; species Pseudotsuga menziesii. The sequence continues at coordinate 916,369 of LPNX010998237.1, read as the reverse complement.
TGCAACAACACCACAATACCAACAATAAACCACAATACATCGGCCCGACAGAGAAAATCCATCGACAACACCTATTAGGAAGGCGCAGTCTCACCCGAGATATCTAATGGGTAACTACCATAACCATGTTTCCGCAGTTGGCGAGGAATTATAGTCCCTTGGCATGTAGCCAAGGCACTCGACGAAGGAAGATTGGACGATTGGATAGTTCCTATGCGACTGGAGACAACTATATGTCAGTGCGCATGACGTGACTTTGTCCTTAACCTTAACAACTGGCACAAATTGTATGACGCGGCTGATTCAATAGAGTAATAGACCATCACAACTTATGTTTTACTTAGGAAATTAACCACAAACTTGCTTACGCATCCCAACAATACCTTAACAACTATTCATTCACTGATTAACAATATAGTTCTTATGCATTCAACAGTAGCTCATCAACAAACAATAAGCAAATAACAAACATTCACATCAGCATATACAACATCAATAAACCATTTAAGCACAAGGAATAACGTGGAAAACCATCTGGGAAAAACCACCAAGGCGCTCTTCATCTGGCATGAGAATTGGATATAGCACCTTGCAATTTGCAAATTGCAGACCGATCTTATGATATGTATTTTATGACTTTGACTTCTTGCTCTCATGCTCTTTGTTTTATTCTTCTATCTATCGTCTGTGCATTCAGCTGCATATCCCTTATATTCCTAGTATTATGTGCACACAGCTGCAAGATCAGTGGCTCAACAACGTCCTAGTGCTACTAGAATCCTCTCTGACTCTTCCCTTCCACTAACTCTAACTCAAACACAGCAAAAATGGCGTCCTTGGATCTAGAAAACTAGACCCAAAACAACCAACAAAAGCGATCAATAATAACACCAACAAAAACCAACAATGTCTAACAAAATGGGTTCAACAAAGACAACATTTATACAAGATGGGTTCTTCTTATTTATAGCTTCTATCAGACTACACAGGTTCGACTACATATTGCTTATCAGTTACAAGTCATGATCGGCCATTAGAATAGGTTGTCATGGACTGACACAAGGCACTATCACCCTGACTTACAAAATATTCCTTCATACGTGAGTTACCGTAGGCTTATGCTATCTTTAACGGCCACAATATTCACCTTTCTCTTTCCATCTATTATCACCTGTATGTCTGCACGCTTACCTTTCCTCCGCCACATGCATCTTTATTCCACCTGCGCTGGTCCCTTTTGCTTCCTTTGCGACCTATTTCCTTCTTGTCGCTCGCATGAAGTACCTTCTTTTTCTTGCACTTGGGATTCTTCCTTGTATCATTTCCTAGCCCAACAGGCCCCCAACACTCATATGTGGCTCGTCCCGATCCACTAAGAAAAAATGGAATTGTCTTCAAAAAATTTCAGTCGCTAAACTTACTGCTTTTCCTACAAATTTTTTTGACTTAGGTGTTGATTGCACCGGAGGACAAACCTTATACTGAAAATTTTTCACCATTTGTTGCACCCCCACAACTTCATCTAATACCTCTTCTACCTATGTAGCCAGTTTCTCTACTCGGTCGGAATTGATATGTTTCGACGAACCTATGTCTGCTAACTGTGCAATATTCTCAATTTTTTCCTTCAGCGGTTGAAGAATTTTGGTGATGCGTGTTGCTTCTGACTAGTGCACTTTGACTTCTACTTCCCTAGCCCTCTCTCTATGTTGAAGAACCTGGACCTCCTACTACAGTCGCTTGATTTCAGTCATTTTGGCCACCTTCTCATGGAAGGCCAACTTCTTCATGTCTGCTTTCTCAGCAGCAATTTTTTTTCAGCTGCATGCCAGTTTGTCGTTATGATCTAAACAATCGTGTCCTCCATAAGTGCTTCCCATACTGTAGAAACATATTCTAGTGCCTTAGCGCACAATGTTTCTCCTTGTTTTATTTTTCCAGCAGCCTTAAACGCTGATTTCCTTCATTCTTCCAGCTCCTCTGGAGGTGTGCTTGGCACCTTTCTAGCTTGCAGCTCTTCTACCTGCTTCTGAAGATCTTGCACATTATTCTCTAGCTTGGTTACCTTAGCCATGGATTCCTCATCTACTTGGCTTGCCTCGGATGGGAATTCTGCAATGGCACTCTTGATGGTATCTTCTAGTGTGAGGCAGTTCTGCTCGCACGCCAGTATTTTTTGTTCCCTCTTAGTAAGAAGGTTGATGCACCCCTAAAGTTCTTGTTCTATTTCCTTCAGCAGGGCCTTGTGCGCCTTTGCCTTCTTTTGTTCTTTTGTTTCCTGATAGGAGGAAACACCTATTGCACTCCATAGACTTCACTCAGGGGCAGCTTGGAGAAGTCTAACTGCATTGTGGCAATAACCTTTCCAGCATCATCAAAGGCAATGGGCTCTGTTCTGGTTTCTAGTGCGCTGGTCTCAATTGTCACCTTGATGGGTGACACTAATTCTGGTATGACTACTTGGACATTAGGGTCGATGTCATACGTCTCATCCTCAATAGTGTATTAGACCTCATTGATTGCTTCGATCAACTTATTTAGATGGCCCCCACTTTCTCAGCTATGCTTTCTTGATCCTTCTTCAGGCTAGAAAGGCTATCTTGCACGACTTTAGCAACAGCTGCTGTGAGCTCCCCCACATCATCTTCTATCAGGGTATTTGTGTTTTCTTCCTTGTCTTCTTTTTTCTTCTTGTGATGTGGTTATCCTTCTTGTTGCCTAGTTTATGTCTGGGTTTGCACATGCTCCGGGCTTGGTGTATGCTCCGAATCACTTTCATCTGAGATATTCCTATCATCATCATCCTGTTCTTCCTCATCTTGTGACTGGTTATCCTATCTATCGCCTCCTTCATTGCTTTCATCATAAACTTGGTTAAGTGGTGGTTCCTCTTCATCTTGTCCTTCGCGAAGCAGCTTTTCCAATTGGCCACACCATTCCTCCATCCATAGGTTGATGATTGCATCCACATCCTCATCGTTTGGCATGAATCCTGCATGGTGCAATTGTCTGGCCGAGTCCTTTTTTGCCTCTAAGATCATATTATGTGCTCTGACCTAAAAGTTAATAAATGTTGCGTACCTTTGTACCATCGCAACACGGATTCGATGGGACCGGCAGAAAACATCGTGCAAAGCCTCTACATGAAAAAATAACTCAATTTTGTTCTCCTACCACCGTGATAGGTATTTTTTTTCATCCCACAAGTTTTGGTACCTTGTTCCATGGAAAGGTAGTGGGACATCCATCTGCACATAGTTCGGTGGTATGGCCCACTTCATGAAGGAGATTAAGATGAGCATCCATGAATAATGGAATTTGTAGGTGGGTTCATGTTGGGACTATGTTGCATTGTTTATGAGCTCGTTCAGTAGGTACCGCAACCAATTGAACACTCCACCCAGCGTGCATAACTCTGTGAGTTCCATCGTTGTAGTCGAACACTGATTGGGCCACATCTTGTGTAACAATTTACATGATAAGATCTACGTAGCAAGTCACACACTTTTGTCCTCGATCGACCGAATTAGGAAGCCCCTCTTTTTACATTGCAAGGTATACTTATGCTTGATCTGGTTGGTGTCTTTCTTGTCCAAGTATGGCACAATGTCATCTCCTTCATTTGGGATGCTTGTTATCTTTGAAATCAACTCAGCATCGACCAAGTATGGTCAATCGAGTCATAGGCATCCTCAGTGAAAGCATACCAGCAGCTACTTGACGTAAGTGTTGACTTGTAAACTATGGTCAAAATGGGGCATATAAAGTAGGTTCATCAAACCTGGGTGGCCAACTCCCCTGGCCCAATCCATCGGCTTGAGCACTTATGCTCTAGTTGGGTCAGGCTGGTTAATGACCATGCAGTCCTCTCTCTGTAATTCGAGTTGCATTCGAGTGTTGAATTCTTTGAATTTGAGTTTGGCTAACTTGGGCTTGATGTCCATCAGCAGAGGGACATTATCAAGGAATCATGGTGCTACCAAAGTTGTATTCACCTTCTTTGGGAGGTCCACCTTCAGTGCATCGGCTCTCATTAGCAGAACATAGTACGGGAAATTCTCATCTTCTTCCTCTGCATCTGGCCCTTTGTGCAGCAGTGATTCTTCTTCCATAGGTTTGTTCACCCCTTGTTCCTATTCTAAGGGTGCTTTACCTAGAGCATCCATAGGAGTCCTACATTTCTTCATCCTCGAGAGTCCAAAGGATTCTCCAACTATTTCCTGGTTGGGTTGTCCTAGTGGTCTCTAAGCTGGAATAGGCACAGCATGTGATCTCGGTGTCGGAATTGTAGCATGATAGACCCCATTGGCAGGTTTCTTTTACATTCTCACCATTGGATCAGTCTCTGGTTCTTGTTGCGGGTTTTGTATCTCAGGTGACGGACTCTCTTCTTCGATTGGGCAACCGAAGATAACAGTTGTGTCTGATGGCTCACTGATGTTATGGATCTCAATGACCATGGGTGTTGGATTAGTTTAATAGGGATGATAGGGTTCGGCTCTGAAATCACTTGGATCTGGTTCTCTCTATCTCACTCTGTGGTCATAAAAGAATCCTTACCAGTGAAGCCTTAGAGTTATACCCTCCACAGCATGCTGTAGTCATCATGCAATGGTCGGTTAATATCTAATCTGTCACATGGGTTTCTCGGCTACTGTATCCATTCATTAAGTTGTTAATATTGAGTGTTGTGTTTTTTCTGTCAAAATAGTTATGGCAGACCCTTTGGATGTGACCTTACAACACATCATCATTCTCCTCATATCTCATCAAATTAATGACACTTAGCTATCACATCTGCCTAAATATTCACTGGATATTCGCACTTTATTGTCGACCAACCTATCATTTTCACTTTTTACAATGATTTCTATCTTTTTGCTGCACTTCTTGGTTTTTCATGCACTTTGCCGCCCTTTTCCTACACATCACACTTGTTCCATCGCAGACGTGCGATAGAATAATTTTTACATCTTTCGGACCGTCTGTTCTTTTTTTTTTGCGACGTGGTTCTAACTCGGGACGTTATGACCATCATAATACAGTTTTAGGAAACTTCCATTTACCATACCGGTGACATAGGTACCGTCTAGCTTCTGTAATTTTACTGTGCCCACGTCAGTGATGTGCGCGACCATATGTGGTCCTATCCAATGTGTCCTTACCTTTCCTAGTTATTTGAGAAATTTGTTGTCATACAGTGACACAAGTCCTCTAACTACTAATGGTTTAAACCTAATATGGAGAACATGCCATGAATTATGTCATTGTTTCTCAACTATCTAATGGAATCATGTGATGAAGCGTTCTTCTTCCATTTACACAAGTTGTGTCAGCCTTTGCTCAACAGCATCTCCGTCAGTCATCTCCGCCAACACAGCAATTCTCAAACTTGGTACAATGTACTCCATTGGTACAATAGCTTCTTGTCCATATACTAATCTGAATGGGGTATTCCCTGTTAGTCGCTTACAGGTTGTGCAATATTCCCATAGCACAACTGATATTTTCTGATCCCATTCATCTCAATGCATGTTACATACCTTGGTCAAGGCATTCTCCAAATTATTGTTGAAAGCTTCGACCGTTCCATTCGCCTGAGGATAGTAGGGAGTCGTATTTTTATGTTGGATCTGAAATTCTGTAGTCAGCTCAGCAATCAGTTTGTTAAAAAAATGCGTACCTTGGTCACTTAGTAGAATCTTTAAGCAACCAAATCAGGTGACAATGTTTTCGAACAGAAACGTTGTCGTGGTCACAGTGGTACAATCTTTAACCCATCTATTCAGATAGTCTGTCAATGTGATAATGTAGCATGCACCAATTCTCTTCCTTGGTGGGCTGATTGGTCCAACAAAATCAACTGCCCACTTGTCAAATGCTTGAAGGGTTATCTGTGGTGTAAGTGGCATCTCATCATGGTGCGATGGTTTTCCTGTCCTTTGAAAAATATCGCAGCGCTTGCAGAAGCTTTTAGTATCCATGTGTATGGTTGGCCACCATAATCCCGCCTACAATATCTTGTGCACTATCGCTTTCCCTACGTAGTGTCCTCGTGCGACACCAACATGTGCTTCAATCATAACCCAAGGTCGTTCATATTCAAAGACACAGTGACGTAGTACCTCATCTACACCCAGCTTATATAGGTGTCCAGTGATCAATGTATAATCAACAACTTTGATGAACAAGTGCTTCTAATTAGTTGACATTCCTTCAAGTGCATATCCTGTACTAAAAAGTGAATGATGGCATTAAACTCATGGTTTTGGTCGTCCATCATGTGGACCGCAAATAGTTTTGCATCGGGAAAATTATCTTCCAAGCTCGTTGGATCTTCACCACTCTCTGTCCTTGATAGGTGGTCTGGTCCAACATTCAGTTGACCAGGTTTAACAATGACCTCAAAATCAAACTCTTCAAACAGGAGAATCCATCTATAGATCTTCCCCCCCAACACTGGCTTGTTGATTAGGTATTTCAATAATGAATGGTTAGTGTACATTTGAAAATGTCCACCCAACCAATAGTGTCGAAATTTTTGAAGCGCATAGACCATAGCAAGTCCTTGTCTTTCTGTCATCGTGTAGTTATTTTCCGCTGTTGATAGTTTCCTACTTGCAAAAGAAATAGGGTGGTCAAGCGCACCCTCTCCTTTTTGCATTAGGACTATGCTAAGCACGATGGATGACGTGTCGACATGCACATGGAATTCCTTCTTCGAGTCTAGGAATACAAGTATTGGCGTTGTGGCCATTGCAGTCTTAAATTTTTCCAAGATTTACTGACATTCTATTGTCCACTAAAGCTTTGTGTCTTTCTTCAACGATTTCTCCATAGGCACAGTGATCGCTGCATATCCTCTTATGAATTTCCAGTAGTAGCCTATATGTCCCAAAATTGATCTGAGTTGCATGACTGATGTAGGTGGTGGTAAGTATAGGATAATCACAATTTTTGCTGGGTCGGACAAGATACCATCGTGATATACAATGTGCCCCAACAACACTCCAAATGGCATGCAGAAAATACATTTCTTTGAATTAAGTGCAATTTGATACTGGCAGCAATGGTCCAGCATCATGTGTATACTCTCGATATGGTCTCTTACTAGGCCAAACACATTCCAATCATCAAAGTCTACCTCAAGAAATTTATGAATAAAATCTTTAAAAGTAGAGACTACTATTCTAGAAAAAATAGCAGGTGCATTCTTGAGTCCAAAGAGCATTACCATATACTGGTAGCATCCCCATTCAGTGACAAAGGTTTTTTTGTAACGATCTTCCTTTGGGATTCTGACTTGATGATAGCCTGAAAATCCATTAGTAAATGAATACATCTCTTACCCTCTGACACTTTCAAACACTTCGTCTGTAAATGGTGTTGGGAATGGATTGTGCAAGCATGTTTCGTTTAGCTTCCTCAAGTTGACACAGATCCTGAATTCACCTATTGTCTTCTTATCCTAGATCACTATAGGGATGATCCACTCTGACTCCTCAACCGGTTCAATAATCCCAGCGTCGAGCATAAGATCCAATTCTGCTTTTACCCTTTCTTTATACTTGGGATTCATCCTATATGGTCGCTGCTTACTGGGTTTATCATCTTGTCGTAGGGGTATTTTCATATCCCCTAAGTCTCCCACTATTCCCTTCATTTCTGAGAAGTTAGTAGGGAATAGGTCTTGATATTCATGCAGTAAATTTGTGATTTTTGCAACTATCTCTTCATCCCAATAATCTCCTATATTGGCAAACTTTGGGTTCTCTGGCGACCCAATCATTACTTTTTTAATTTTTAATGGCTTAAGTAACTGGTTGCTTGAAATATCACTTCCTTTTACTTTGCGTGTGCCTTCTAATTCCAATATGTTTATGTTGGTTGGATCATCATCTAGATCTCCATCTAGATTGTAGCAAGCCATCCATTGTTGAATGGTCACACTACACTGGTGAGAGTTAGCTTCTTTGATAGGTATCTCAGTAAATATCTTCTCCTTCATGGCCTAAAGTGAAACATCAACTGTAGGGTGCTCATAAACAAATTCAAATGTATGTGCAAACTGTTTAGCGATCCCTTCCCACTCTTGGGTTCCTTGTCGCAATTCCATAGATGCATACTAGGTTCTAGGTGTCATTTCTAATGTATGTATGAAATGATGTACCCACTCCTGCCACGGGTATTCTGCAAATACCATGCGACAATGATTAAAATGTTCTACAGGATTTGTTAATCTTGAATACTTATCGTTTACAAGTGTGACCTATTCTCTGAATCTGACTTACATCATTCTTCTGCACTGTGGCCAATTTGTTATAGACTTCTTATGCACACCCCACCATCTAGCGAGAGTAGCTCTTAGTTCCTGATCTAGCGCGGACAAGCTTTACTATTCCACTACAAGTCCTTCAAACTCAGTTAGGAAGGTTGCAAGGTTAGGTAGACCCTCATATGTGGGTAGCTCACGCAGCTTGTTCTCCACCCCTCACATAGACCTGGTATTTCTTGCGCACCTCCTCATAGAGACTTCATGTAGCCTGTTGTTTCGATTCTCCAAAGCTTCCCCTAAGTCAGATGTGAAGGAACTAGTAGTCTTCCAGCTCAAGTTTTCATCTGCTGTCGGATTTATGTCGTCTTCTTGTAATGCAGTAACATTGTAGATTTGGTTGAGGTAATCATCATGTCCATCATTATATACAAACTCGATGTATCTATGTCCCTCTAGCGGATCAATGGGAGACACCAGTCTTATCTCATTATATTCAAATGAGAGGATCCTTTTCTTGAAGTTTATAATAGTTTGGTTTTCTATAGCCCAATCTATCCCCAATAATGAGGGATATAATTTGTGTGTCATCAACAATATTAATGACTTCAAAGTCTGCAAATGTGTGCAATCCTTCAATGTCAATTGGGACTTGGCTCAGCTGACCAATGGGTTGGACCTTCTCCTGATTTTCAAGTTGCAGCTGGAAAGGGGACTAGTCCAAGTGCGGCTTACCCATAATTTCCTAGTTTGTCGCATTAAAATATTGACATCAGACCCCAGGTCTAAGATGATGTAATCCATGTTGTAGTCACCTATCTGCGTAGTCATTCATAATTCACAACCAGTTTTAAATTTCTTTCTCACTTGGTTAGCTTTCTTTTCAAGTCATGGCTCTAGGGGTATCTCTTCTATCATTGCCTGTAGTTCTGCAATAGCATCTTTATCTTGTATTAGCGTTAGACTACTTGACAAAAATGATTTGAACTTACTAACCTTTTCTGGGACATTCTTCTAAAATATGTGCTGAAATTGTTCAGTCATATCCTTTACTTCTTCTGATGTTGATGGTTCTGCTGCATCCACAAATTCTGGTTGCACCTCTAAGAATACTTCCTTCTGTTTCTGGATGTCGAACGATACCTTTTTCTGTGTCACAGGTCATACATGTGGTTGCAATTGTTCTTGTGATTTATCCTGATTAGCTCTAGTCGCAACCCCTCCTCGAGTTACGAAAGTGACATTCAGATCTTGTGGTTCTTCCGCAATCATCTGAACATTCATGTTAGGATTTGGGTTTGCATTCTGCGTAGGGTTAGGTCCTGCGATAGTCCTTGCTTGCCATTTTGCAATCAATTGAGGACATTGCTCCACATTATGGTCCTGTCCCTTACAATATGAACATGTCTTTGCAGGGTCTAAGCAATCTCTGCCATAGTGACCCGGTTTTCCATGGCTATAGTGCATAACTTGGCCTCTTCCTCTACCAAAACCTCCTCCTCCACCTCTTCCTTTGAATTTTCAACCACCCCTTCCTTGTGTGTGTGGATGCTTGGGTGGGTACTGATTCTGCTGATAATGATTTTGTTGCGTGTATGAATACTGAGGTGCATACTGAGGTTCGTACTTATTTTGGTATTGATTAGGAGGGAACTGTGCAACCTGATATGATGCTTGCACCAGTTCAGCCTGAGTGAGTCCCTCATTTTTCATTAAGTAGGTGTCAACAGTCTTTTCTTTCAAGAGCTGGTATGCTCTGCAATATTTTTCTTCATGTCCTATTGACTTACAAAATTTACAAAAGATATTTGTTGGGGTACTTACAAATTTTTGTAAATATAAGCACTCCTTGTCGCGATTCCCTCTAGACTGGCATATGTGACACCATGGTATCCCATGGTCGTTTAATGGATTTGGTGCACATAACACAATATAATTCATGAAGGTCGGACAACTATACTTAGTGTGCCTGCCTGTTCTGCATTTTGTGCACCATAAGTCTTCTTGTGCTTCCTTTCCCTTCTTGATTTCCTGTAGTTGTATCGTCGGATTAGCCAACTATGATTGAATTTGCACAATTCCTGCGGTTCCGTCACCAATGGGTGAGACTTCTAACTTCATTGACAACTCTAACACTTCCGTTTGCGACTCAATCTTCTATTGCATTAACGGCCCTCGGATGTGTGGTAATAACGCAGCAATAAACCATTCTTTGTGTTGTACATCCAACATTTGGAATCTTACCTTGGACATCAAAGTTTTAAAGTGTCGTTCAAAGTCCCAAACTGACTCTGTCAATGCTTGCTTTATCTCTTTGATCCCAGTAATACACTGCAACTTAGACTTGGGTTTTCTAAACTCGAAGATCATTGCGGCTCGGATCTCATCTAGAGTCTTCTGCAGTGCTCTGTCCAGTGCAGCACAGAACTTGATGAACCAATCTAGTGCATGACCCCTCAAAGTACTAACCATTTGTGCCTTCTTTATGTCTGCATTATCGACTAACTGAACCATCCAAATAGCTTCACAGAGGAACCAATGCTACTCTAGGTCTTCTGCTCCATTTCCATTGAAAGTGGGTAACCAAATATCCGCTCCAACCATTGAGTTGGCATCAGGGTCCTCTGGTAGGGGGTTCAAAAGAGATATACCTTCCATTGTATCAGTCACAGTACCAATGTTATCGGTATTAGTAGTCCTCTCTGGGGACGAGACTCTATATCTCACCTCTGGGGATATTGTTGGTGTGATGTAATTATGTCCCGACCTTGTTTTTTTTATAAAGTATTCAAAGTCCTCTGGTCCTTCTGAAATCAGGCTATAGTCATACTCTTCATCACAAGACCCCTCGTCTTCGTGTGACTGAATTTCGTGTTCACTCTCCTTGAACAAGGCTAAGGTTTTGTCACCCTCTCTCGGTCTTTCTTCTTTTCCCTGATCTGAATCTCCTTCCACTCCTTAGCAATCCTGCTTCTAGTTCAAGTTCTGTACTTCCAGGGAACATTTCAACTCGCATTTTCCAATTTTATTAAGAGGTCATCTGTGACATAAAATCCTTCATTGGAACACAATTCAACTACTCAATCTGCAATATACCCTTCTCATACATGAGCATCTTGATCCATGCACTAATAGATAGCAGATACCTTCTTCGGGGTCCTTGGAAAAAAATTCTTTCAGCCTCACTATATGAGGGTATAGTATCTACTGCAAACTCAGTGATATAACCTTGCAAGATACTATTAACCCAAAATTCAACAGCTCTATAGATGGAATTACTTACACTAGTTACCTCGCGAACAACCCGATCATTCCATTCGACGGCTTCTTTCCTTTGGAAATTTGTCTGTCTAGTCGTCAATCTTGACAACCACTCATGCAGTATGATAGGGAATTCTGCGAAGAAGACCTCATGAATATCAGAATATATATACCCGTCTACCCAATTTTCTGCACTCAATCGTGATCCTGTGCTCTCCTCTTGCACGAATGCTAATGTTTTAGAGTCCAGCCAATCTTCTATCTCTTTCTTCGTCGGATGCCACAACATTTTCCTCGACTCAAATGATTAAGGGTCCTAGAAATAGAACCATTTGTTGGCTTCTATCACCTTCCCTTTCTCGACCTGCATTTAAAAAACACCACAATACCAACAATAAACCACAAGACATCAGCCCGACAGAGAAACTCCATCGGAAACACCTGCTAGGCAAGTGCAGTCTCACCTAAGATATCTAATGGGTAACTGCCATAACCATGTTTCCACAGTGAATGAGGGATTATAGTCCATTGGCATGTAGCCAAGGTGCTTGATGAAGGCAGCTTGGATGACTAGATAGTTCCTGCACAACTGAACACAACTATATGTCAGTGTGCGTGATGCAACCTTGTCCTTAATCTTAACAACTGGAGAAACTTGTGTGACATAGCTGATTCCTTAGAATAATAGGCCATTGCAATTTATGTTTTACTTAGGAAATTAACCACAAACTTGATTACGCATCCCAACAATGCCTTAACAATTATTCATTCACTGATTAACAATATAGTGCTTGTGCATTCAATAGTAGCTCATCAACAAACAATAAGCAAATAACAAACATTCACATCAGCATATACAGCATCAATCAACCATTTAAGCACAAGGAATAACGTGAAAACCCATCTGGGAAAAACCACCAAGGCACTCTTCATCTGGCATGAGAATTGGATATAGCACCTTGCAGTCTACAAATTGCAGACTGATCTTATGATATGTATTTTATGACTCAAACTTCTTTCTCTCATCCTCTATGGTTTAGTCTTCTATCTACCATTTGCACACTTAGTTGCAGATCCGTTTTATTCCTAGTAGTGTGTGCACATAGCTATAATATCCAGGGCTCAACAACCTCCTATTGCTACTAGACTCCTCTCTAAGTCTTCCCTTCCACTAACTCTAACTCAAACATAGAAAAAATGGCATCCTTGGTGTTATACCAAAATCCTATCACCATCATGTGATAAGACATTTGACATACCTACTTCCCCTGAATCAGAGCTTCTGGAGTGGAAACTAAATGGTTTTTCATCAATCTTTCATACAAATTCCTAGCACCGCGCGTGCCCCTTTATCTAGGAGCGGTACCCCTATTCGCACCGCCCATCATCTGTTTCCCATAAGCGATGCCACCGCTTATTGTCCTTGGTCCATAAGCAGTTATTACCAAAACCGCTTTGTCATAGAAGGAGAAACGCGGTACCCTTGGTAAAAAGGGAAAAAGAGAAGTTTCTCGAGGCTTCTAGATGATAAGCCTCGTGTCCTACTTTATCCCTACTATTTTGGGTTGGTTGAGCTCGAGATCCCTCATCCTAGGATCTTAGAAGCCACCTCACCCACTAATTTCTCAACCTACTCTATGCATTAAAGCCTTATAAATAAGAGCCCATAGCCATGGTTAAGGAGAGAACACTTGAGGTATTGTTATGTTGTTGGATTGATCATTGGCCCAAGATCATTTGGAGAGAGCATAGAGAGCTAGAGTCAGAGCTTTTGGGGATGAGAATGTCTGGTTTCATGGAGATGCATGTCAACACTAAGGCTTGGTTGTAAACTTCTTCATATTCTTTAATGCAAGTTGATTTTTGTCCCACATATGTTGTTGTTGTTGTGATTTCGCATGTATGTTGCTAGATTCCTTAGTCACTAGCATAGATTAGTAGATCATATTCTGGTTGCTTTGATCTATTTCATGTTGAGCTTGATTGTAGGTACATAGGTGGACTATCAAATCCTTGTATTCCAGATATCTACAGTGTCTAGGGAGAGTCTTCAACCTCTGTCCTCTATTTGTTCTGGATCTGAACCATTCAGACCAGTGGAACACCTTGTTGTCCGTAGGAGGTGAAATATTCCAGCTAACAAATATGGCGACTCTGCTGGGGATTGAAGTTGTGTATCAATCGTTCTAATATTCCTCAGTCTACAACTCTTGTCCGAATATAGGCTCCTTATTCAACTCTCTCCAATCAGATCTACTCTCTGACTGACTCCGTTTGGGTTTGAAACCTCCAGATCTATTTAGATCTGAGTCATTTCAATCTTTTATGCTCTGTTTCCATACTCAATTCAACAGTATTTTCCTTGATCTAGCCTTTTTCTGACTGGGTCCTTCGTTCTCCTTGATGTTTTGGATTTACATAGGGAACCGCACATGTTCTGTTGGCAAGAAGCAGTGCCACCGTCTGAGTCAAGTTTGCAATACGCGGTTCCACCACCTGAATCCAGTGAGCAAGAAGCAATTTTGCCTCAAAACCGCCTGTTAGCAGCTTCATCTGCGCACTGCCGAGTAGGCCCTATTCCAAACTCTGTATTTTTATTTTTTGTGTGTTTTTGGCTTACTGCATTCTGCAGTCGCTTTGATTGTTGTTTTCTTTCTGCATTCAAAGAGAGTTTATGTTTCTTGCATTGGAGTTTACTTTATTTTCTTTGCTTGAAACCTCTTGCTCTTTTCTGTAGATATTATTCATTGGACTTGGAAATATACATTTCATTTTCATGAGTAGGTTTCGGTTTGTTTTGGACTTGGAATGCATGAGTGATCCATGTCGTTTTGAGTCTTTCTTTGCTTGGGTTGATTCTTGTTTCCTTTTGCATGCTGATTTTTTGAGTGCTTGGTAGGAAAGATTGGTTCTTCATTTCCGTAACTGTTTCAAAGAGAATTTTTAGTTTTCTCTCTCTTTTGCTTTATTTTCAAGTTTGTTGAATGATTTTCTTCTTGTTTTTTGCATGATTGTTTGAAATTCTAGATCTTACTTTCATCAAGAAGAAATATCTGTTTTCAGCTTTGCGTGCATTGGAGTTAGATTTGTTTGGAAACGTTAGTGAAATCATCTTTCCATTAAGTTTTTATGCGTCTTTTTCAAGCATGAAAAGAGGAAATATTTTTGGTTTATTTATGTTAGATGTTCTCTAGATCTCTCTTTTTTATTTGCTTTGAAGATTGTTGGGGTGCATTGATATTTCCCTTTTCGTTCGAAAAGATAGAATTGCATTTGCATTTGGGTGTGCATTTTTTGAAGAAAAGTAAATTTCTCTCCCTCTCTTAGGTAGAATTTCATTGAAGAGGAAAACTTGCATTATCATATAGATCGGTGTGCATATTCTTTAAATTCAATTTTTCACTCTATGGTTCCACCTAAACGCACAAGATAAAATTAACGGTAGTACTAGGTTAAAACTTTTAGCAATTTGAGTGATAAGTTAGAGACGTGTTTGGGTGTCGTTAACCATAGGAGCTGTTGTTACTTGTCTGCATTACATCCCGGGACTCGAGCGGTTCTTCCACGTACCATCGGTATATCGAACGACCTTTCACGTACCCTTGATGTATATAGAAAGGTACTTCATGTACTCGATTGTATATCGAAAGGCCCCTTGTGTATGGTTATGCATTAGATAGCACTACTACCGATTTGAGCTCCCTTGTACCTTGCGTATATTGGGAGACCCTTTTAGGAATCCTCAAACCATCTGAGTTATCCTTTTGGCCTATCTTGTGAGGTTCCTGACTCTTTTCCACTCCTTTCACATGTTTTCTTGTTACTTTTAGTTTGAGTAGTACTTGCTTGTGCATGGTAGTTAGGGGGTTATTAGAGAATTTAGAGATGGCATCCTCATCCAGGCCTACCACTCAAGAGGTCCCTTTCCAAGGTGTACCTTTTTTATTCCCTCCAAGTGAAGGTATTGGTCCTCCCTTTATTGCCACTCTAAATCTTCATGGATTAACTATAGGATTACCGGTCTGGATTTTTAATTCGATAATTCCTGTTACACCTAATGTGTCAAATGTCAACTCTCCTCTAGGAGAGGATCGACCTCAACCTAATCCATATCCTTCTTCGTCGGTTGTGGCTTCCTCCCTTTCTTCTTCTTTTCTTGACCAAAGCTCTATGGTTAGTAGTCATGTGGATAAGAAGAAGAAGAAAGGGAAGAGTAAGAAGAAGAAGGATAAGAATGAAAAATTAGCAACTATCTACCCTTGATGGTGCTCATTCTAAGAGAACGCCCGGAAAACCCAAGTTCCCTTATAAGCTTTGCAAGGGGGACCACCTTCTTAAGGAGTGTCCTGGTCTCTCCCGTGTACAAGAAGAGTGGTCTAAAAGGTCAAAAACCTCTATGTCATCAACCTCTGATCATCATGTTGATGATACTCCCTCAACCAGTGACCCATTGGTAAAAGGTCATAAGGGTAAATCCTTGTATCCTTGTTTTATATGCAAGGCTATGCATCGTACTTTTCTTTTTCCAAGCATGGATGAAGCTTCACGTTGGTTGGAAAATATTACTGATCACCAACAGGTGATTCCAAACAGTGATAGTAAGTTATCCCTCGATCCCCCACTGGTTGACCAAGTGGTCGATTCAGATTTATCTGTGGTTGATCCCACTCTTCCTTTGGAGAGTGAAGTTAAAGTGATCGAGTCAGTGTCATTTCCACCCAATACCACTCTTTCATCAGAAAGTGTTAAGACTGAAGTAGTCTCTTTGACCAAATCTTCATCTTGTTCTTCTCTTCCAGTAGAGAATGAACCAAAACCTACCAAAGTTTTTATGCTTTGTTCTGATTGTTCTCGACAAGAGGGAATTTTGTCTATTTCGACAGAACCCTCTCCGAGTAGTGAGGTTTCCTTTGACTGGAGTAACCTAACAGAGTCTCGTCTCCATTCAAGTGTTCCTTTCAAGATAGTTGTGAATGTCACTGCTAGGCGGATACTTCACACTATTGTTGATGAAGGGGCTTATGTTAGTATTCTATCCTCAACTGCTTGGAAAGATTTAGGTTCACCTCAGCTTGTGCCAGCCACTGATCAGATATTGGCTTTTAATCACAGGCCTACTACACCTTTAGGGACCCTCCCTTATTTACCTATTACATTAGGAGGGAAAACTATTTGTATCAATGTTATGGTGGTCCAAGGTCCTTTAGATTTCAATCTACTCCTTGGACGCGATTATGTTTATGCCATGAAGGCTGTTGTGTCCACACTCTTTCGAGCTATGAATTTCCCCCATGATGGGAAGATTGTGACCATTGATTAGATTTCCTTTGGTTTCAAGCTTGCATAAAAATGAAACCATATTCTGAGAAAAGTTCCCAATCTATGTCAAGCTCACTAAAAAATGAAATAGCACCTGACCATCATGTAATTTTTTCCCTGAGCAAAGTTCCCATTCTATGTCAAGCTCATTAAAAAATGAAATATATCTTCTCAAGCATAGTTTACCTTTTGGTTTCAAGCTTGCATAAATATGAAATAATTCCTGAGCATAGTTCATTTTCTATTTCAAGCTCGTTAAAAAATGAAGTAGGTTTCCTTTAGCATAGTTTACCTTTTGGTTTCAAGCTTGCATAAAAATGAAACCATGTTCCAAGCATTGTTACCTTCTATTTCAAGCTTGCATAAAAAAGAAACAGATCCCCTTCCCTTGAGTCGATTCTTCACTTTAGTGTTAGAACTTGAACTTCTTTTCACATGCCTAGTTTTCGTTCTTCCTACCCCCCTGGTGAACATTTTCACATTAGTAACCAGGTTTTTAGGTTGGGTATGGAAGAAGAATCATCAGACAAAACGAAGCTAAATCATATGATTTTACACTTTTCGGGCCTTAGAGACTAAATCATATGAAAAAGGACCCCTTTGGAGTCTTCTTTTGTATTCGTTCAGACTCTCTAAACAAGAATGATACCGAGTTTTCTTTTAGTGGACTCGTTAAATTAAACATTGAGAGACCCGCTTTGGGAGCGAACCCCTCCTCTCTCAGGTTCCTAAAACATATGAGTCTGCACTTGTCTTTCGACAAGCTATACCGAGTGTTTGTTACCCTCTTTGAACTCGTAAAACCAAAAAGAGGCACTCATCGATCATGATGGGGGAAATGGGAAGGGAATCATTTTGCAAATAATGGCAGTTGCTTGTCGTTACCTTTGAACATGGCACTTGTCTGCACAACCATGTCAGTCAATTGGGTATTCAGCTGATCTCCATGACGATCCACTTTCATGAGTCATGTTAATCCTTTGAGTCTTTCAAGAGAATGAATTGTCCACTATCGCATTGTGTATATGTCTTGTCTAGTCATGCTTCCAAGTCTTTTTGTCATGCCGCCCGATGTTGAAAGGAGATCTGAAGAAGTTTTACTTCTGTAGTCTACACAGTCTTTGTGTCAATATCTTTGAGTCAGTAATATGGTTACTACATTCACATCATTCCAGAACTATGTTCCGAGTTTTGTGTCGTCGATGTGGGACTCATCATGGTCCTCCTTCGACGAGAATTTTCTCGTCGACATCAGCTAATCATCCAGGAAATAGTCTTAGAAACAATGATTGGTACCGTGAGATATGTATGCCTTAATGATAGATTCTCTCGCTCTCGACATAGGTTCACATCATTGACCTTTGATCGATAGAATTGACTAGGTGTTTGACATCATGACATCTATTCACACTCAATAAATTGTACTATAGTACCCTGGGAATCATTGACATTAATGGTGATCTCCCTCGCACTTGTTAACAGTTCACATCATTGACCGGTAATCAAGTGGTTTCTACCATGTTGGACTTCATATCATTGTAATCACATGGATAGAATCATACTTTGTGGAAGATGAGACAAAGACCCTAGGTATATGTTTAAAGTACTCATTGCTTTCCCAAGTTGCAATGGAGTTTTGTATATCTAGCATGGATCCACATTTGTATGGTCGTGGCTATGCTCAAATTTGTGTCTGTATGACATAGATCTATGTTGTATGTCTGGTAGCTATTTCCAAGTTTGAGTCCTCTATCACATGGATCTACGTTGTATTCTAGTAGCCATGCTTGTTTATTCCTCTCATGGATCTGCCTTGTATTGGTCTACAGCCATGAATTTGGTTACTTGTGTCTATGAGTCAACATACTGACGTACTACAGATGCCTACTTGACAACATGTTTCGATCGAGCCGACATTTTCATCTTGTGGTGACAAATTGTTCTCAAAGCTCTCGTTTATCATATCCCTCTAAGACTCATTCTTTGGGGGGCATCTTGTTATACCAAAATCCTGTCACCATCATGTGATAAGACATTTGACATACCTGCTTGCCCTAAATCCCAGCTTTCGGAGTGGAAACTAAATGGTTTTTCATCAATATTTCATACAAATTCCCAGCACCGTGCATGCCCCTTTATCAAGGAGCGGTACCCCTATTCACACTGCCCATCATCTGTTACCCATAAGTGGTGCCACCACTTATTTTGCTTGGTCCATAAGCAGTTATTACCAGAACCACTCTGTCATAGAAGGAGAAACACGGTACCTTGGGTAAAAAGGGAAAAAGAGAAGTTTCTCGAGGCTTCTAGATGATAATCCTCGTGTCCTACCTTATCCCTACTATTTTCGGTTGCTTGAGCTAGAGATTTCTCATCCTAGGATCTTAGAAGCCACCTCACCCACTAATTTCTCAACCTACTCTATCCCTTAAAGCCTTATAAATAAGAGCTCATAGCCATGGTTGAGGAGAGAACACTTGAGGTATTTTTATGCTGTTGGATTGATCATTGGCCCAAGATCATTTGGAGAGAGCATAGAGAGCTAGAGTCGGAGCTTTTGGGGATGAGAATGTATGGTTTCCTGGAGATGCATGTCAACACTAAGGCTTGGTTGTAAACTTCTTCATATTCTTTAATTCAAGTTTATTTATGTCCCACATATGTTGTTGTTATTGTGATTTCGCATGTATGTTGCTAGATTACTTAGTCACTAGCATAGATTAGTAGATCATATTCTGGTTGCTTTGATCTATTTCGTGTTGAGCTTGATTGCAAGTACACAGGTGGACTATCAAAGCCTTGTATTCCAGAAATCTACAACATATAGGGAGAGTCTTCAACCTCTATCCTCTATTTGTTATGGATCTGAACCATTCAGACCAGTGGAACACCTTGTTGTCTGTAGGAGGTGAAATATTCCAGCTGACACTTGGCTCTAGACAACCAGACCCAAAACAACCAACAAAAGTGGTCAATAACAACACCGACAAAAACCAACAAAGTACAACAAAATCCAACCCTTATACGGGACGGGTTTTTCTTATTTATAGATTCTATCAGACCACGTAGGGTCGACTACATACTGCTTATCAGTTACAGGTCGTGATCGACCGTCAGAACAGCCTGTCATGGACTAACACAAGGCAATATCAGCCTAATTTACAAAATATTCCTTCATATGTGCATTACCGCAAGCTTACACCATATTTAACGACCACGATCTTCACCTTTATCTTTCTAGACGTTATCACCTATACGCTTGTATGCTTACCTTTCCTTCGTCGCGCACATATTTATTCCTCCTGCACTAGTCGCTTTTGCTTCCTTCGCGACCTCTTTTCCTTCCTATCACTCGGGTGACGTACCTTATTTTGCTTGCACTCAAGCTTCTTCCTTGTCTCCTTTCCTTTCCCAACATATGCTCCTTCACATGCCATGCCTTGTCCTCAAAAGGTCCAACTTCCTGCTTCTATTCTCACCCTAGATTTCACTAGAACCTTAGTGCAGCAACATAACATTTCTCTCTCAACCATGGGGAATGAGCCATGTTTTATAGGCCTTGGGAGGATAGGGATGGTTGAGAAAATGGTGGATGAGGTGGAAGGGAGATCCTACTAGGGGGGATATCGATTCCAGACGGTCCATAGGATTAGGGATGAGGTTTCAACGAAGTCTTCCTTTGAGAAGCTTCATGAATCTTCTCTTTTTCTCTTTTAAACTCGAGCATCACTTTTCCTCTATGTAGATAGAACATTACCAAGGTGGAACCTCTCTTTGATCTAGGGGAATAGGTGGTGGCACCACTTATTGTTAAGATACAATGGGCGTTACTGAAGAAGGTAATTCTTTTGCATTGAAGGCAAAGGAGGTGGTGGACTCAAACATGGAAAATAAGAGTCTGGGCCAATGTCCAACTTCACAGTTTGGGAATTTAGGGAAATGTCTGATGTTATAGGCCTCAACACATGATGGTGACAATATTTATGTGTAACAGAATGCTCCCCAAAGCATGAGGCTAGAGGGATATGATAGGCAAGATATTTGAAACAACAAGTTATCACTTCGACGAAAGAAATCGCTTGATTGAATATCATCATCAACCAGGATTCTGCAATACATCAATAATTTTTACTCATATTAAAATGTCTCATCATCATGGATGCAAACCAACACAAGGAATATCCATGAGAGAGACGAATAAACATGGCTACTAGAATACAACATATATCCATGTGAAGAAGAACCAAAATTTGACATAGATACCACACATACAATGTAGATCTATGTCAAATGGACACAAATTTGAGCACATCCATGATCATACCAATGTGGATCCATGCTAGTACTTATACAAAATAATATATTGCAACCTAGGGAAAGCAATGAGTGCTTAATAAGTACCCAGGGTCTTCGTCTTGTCTTCCACAAAGTATCATTCTATCCATGTGATTACAATGTTTTGATGTCGAACATGGTACAAAACCACTTGACTACCGTTAGATGATGAGAACCATTAACAATTGTGAGGGAAATCGCCATTGATGTCAATGTTTCCCAAGGTACCCTAGTACAATCTCCTGAGTGTGAATAAATGATTTGATGTCAAACACTCAGTTGAACCTTTCGATCAAAGGTCAATGATGTAATCCTATGTTGAGAAAGAGAGAATTTTCCATTGATGCATACAGATCTCAAGGTACTATCTTTTTGTTTCTAAGATTAAATCCTGGATAATAATCTGATGTCGACAAGAATAGTCTCATCAAAGGAGGGTCATGATGAATCCTGCATTGACAACACGAAACTCAGAACAAAGTTCTGGAATTTTGAGTATGATGTAACCATAGGCTGACTCAAAAGGTACTGACACAAAGGTTGTTTTTACTGTAGAGGTAAACTCTCAATTTGACTTCCCTTTGAACATTGGGTAACACGACCGAAGACTTGGAAACATTGACTAGACCATGAGGATACCAATACATAATGCGATGATAAATGACGCATTCTTTGAAAAACTCAAAGGAGTGACATGACTCATGAAATTGGATCGACTTGGAAGCAAACTGAAAACCCAATTGACTGGATGAAATATAGACAAGTTCCATGTTCAAAGGTAACTACTAACTTCCATTTATTTTCAAAATGAAATAGTTCCCTTCCCTTAATTTCCCCATCATGATTGATGAGTGCATCTTTTCATTTTTACGAGTCAAAAGAGGGTAACAAACACTTGTTATAGCTTATCTTGAGATAAGTCCATTCTCATATGTTTCACGAACCTGAGAAAGGAGGGGTTCGTTCCCAAAAGAGGGTCTCTTAGTGTTTAGTTTAACGAGTCCATTGAAATTTAACTCGGTATCATTCATGTTTAGAGAGTCTAAACGAAAATATAAGAAGACTACAAAGGATCCTTTTTCATACAATTTAGTCTCTGGGGCCCGAAAAAAGTATAAAATCATACCCAAGAGAACTCTTCCAGTCATGATTGGTTGGAGCGCTCATTTTTCGTAACTAGTCAATCTGAACCGGAAAGGGGTAAGCTACCATCGCAAAGATGACTCTTCAAGTAATTTTACGAGCATGAGGAAGACAAGTTCACTTGACAATCTTTTAACATTTAAGGAGACCTAAAAGATTTTAAAGAAGACTCCATTAGGGTTTCTTTTCATGGTGAATGGGTTTAATGAGCCTGAAAAGAATCGAAAATGACTCAAAACTTTGTTACTAGGTTTAAAGAGCACGACCAAAATGTCGAAATTAGCACTCGACAACTTTTTCCATTCTATGGAAGTATGAAAAAGTCAAAAACAAACTTACCCATAGTCAATACTTTTTTATTTTCATCCCTGCAATTTTTTTTTAAAGACTATTAGTTTTCCAAAAAATATTAAAATTGACTTTTCATGACTATAGAAAAGGGCATTTTTAATAAAATAGTTAAAAATATTATAATAATGCCATAAAACCCTAAAATATCTCATATAAAATCCAAAGGAATAGTAAAAACATTTCATTTTACTATTTACCAGGTTTGGAGAGCTACTTGGAGCAATTGTGTGCATATTTCTGGTGAATATTCCAGAGTTGTTACCCGCCTGATTTTCGATCCATCTATTCCAAGAAAGAGCTACAACCATTCTCAACATTTTCATGGTCAGTTTTTTTTCCAAACACATTTCATGGAGTTTTGGGGGTTTTTTACCCAAGGGTAAAAATCATATCCCGAGTAACGTGCTTTCCCTTTGCGGGAAAGGCGATGCCCATGGAAAAATGAGCTTTTTATGCCTGAACAGGTGGTGGTACCAAGCTGGGCAGATGTCACTTCTATAGCTGCATTATGGGGTTGTGGGCCCCTAAATGTTTTCCATGTCTCGAGTATGAAGTCTCATGTGAGACTGCTAGAGTACATTTTGAGGATGTGGAATCCTGAGAAGCAATACTTTGAGGTGGGTGCTCACATTCTTACAGTGGAGGTAGAGGATATCTACTTACTTACCATACTATCTAGATGAGGTGAGCACATCTCATTGACGGGTCCTCGGGGAGAGACGTAACAACACAAGAACTGATAGATTGCCACTGTTTTCTAGGCACTCAGATGTCTAGGAAAAAGATTCCCATCAAGGAGTTGATGGATTTGCCTCTCCAAATGGTGCTTTTTACCATGCAGAGGGTTGGGGGGATCCAAGGGCCTCACAAGGCTTCTCGAGCCCATATTATTTATGCTTTGGAAGCTTGTTGGAAATGGGTTGGGGCAAGGGGTTTGGGCGAGTGAGTTGCGCAACGTTGAGGCAACTGCGCAAGCTCATGTGGCACCGCGTAAGGGCCATTTAGCACAATAAGCAGAGAAGTAACCACTTTTTGAATATTTTATATACATGTGGACCTAATTTTGTTGTAATAGGTCAGTAGCAATTAGAAATTAGTTAATAGTCAGACTCTTGATGTGAAGGCGTAAGCCTATTTATAGATCCATTTTGGTAATGATAGAGAGACATGATTTTGGCATTGTAACTGTCGCACTCAGTACTAGGGATTGTTCTGTCATCACTGTGATTTTGTCTCGGTCTCTTTTGATGAACTCTCCGGTTTTGGAAAAGGATGATCTAATGTGGTATGTTTGCGCAAGGTTAATATAAGATGTGATGAATATGGCATTACTACTTTTTGTTATGATGATGCAATGCAATGCACGTAGATTTGTTGTGATGCTATGATTCTGCTTCTGATACAATGATGTTACTTAGTTTCTCCTTGCTCTGGTAATGCAATCTGCTAAATCTCTGCAATTGTTGAATGCGGTATGATGTTTCATGATTAATGCTACGATAAGATAGGATGATCACATAAGCCATGGTTTTCTCCAGTTGGATCCCCATGTCCTCTTTACCCACTATCAGAAACTCAGTTCTAACAGCTCTCCCTTGAACACCTTGGGTGAGACCTCATCTGCTTCATAGACGTTACTGGGCAGGGTAAAACCTATTTGGGTCGGTGCTCAGGGAGATTGCGCTACAGAGCATCGATAGAGCGGGAACCCCTATCGACGAGGCTTTATTGGTGGATCATGCCAACAAATGATTCTATTGCCGGGACCGATTTGCAACTAGGAGGGGGATATGTTTTTTCATTCGACTCGATCAGAGATTGAGGATTGGTTTGATCAGAAGTTGCGGGATTTTGTTGAAACTAAAAACCAGAGCCCAAAATTATCGACAAGTCGATGGCTGGCTAGATATATCCATGATGGTCCTCATGAGTGGTACTTTTGTGAATTTCTGGTACTCTTGCATGAATGGTTGACCAAATTTGCTAAGCGGCAAACAAATTTCCAAGGAGGAGAGATGACATCCTAGACCCCATAATTAATCCAGGAGCTGCAAGAAACTAGCAACAAGGTGTCATGGGCAGTTGAGGTATGGTTGGATAGTATCTTAGAAGGATACATCAATGAATTTGATGTTGATACTAATAAATATTTCAGCGAAGTAGAAAGGGAAATTTTCAGTGGACCTCATGGTAGATTCTTGTTTTTGCTACAGCTGTCGATTAAGCAACTAGTCCGTGAAAAGGGTATCCTGAAGATGGACCAAGAGTAGTGGACCTCTGGTGTGTGGGGGAAGTAGGCATAGTGACTAAAAAGGGGGGAAATGCATAAGTAAATAAGGGTTAGATGGGCATGAGTTCTGGTGAGAATATAAAGGTCGTTGAAGAAACAAGTGGTTGTACGAGGGGAGGAGCAAGGTTTCGAGAAAAGAAGCAGAGGACTGTAGGGGGGCCACTTGACCTCTTAAATGTCATCATAATTGTATAATTACATAGATACTAACAAATGAGTAGTTGGAGCGGGTACAACCGCTCCCACCTCTATCATAATGTATAAATAAGCATCAAATATGAATACAAAGGTGGATTGGACGTCCCTTCCCAAAGTACTTGTTTTTTATGGCTGTGTATGAGCGTGTAAAGTATGCTTGAATGTGAGGTGAAAGCCTAGCTTTCAACATCTGGCTTCGTTGCCTCCTTCACTCGGCTGGGTGGCAACAACGAGTGGGGGTGGCTCAAACCTGAAGGAGACCTGCAAGGAGAAGCTTAAATACTACTCATGTGCTCATGTGAATCTGAGAAGTCTACTGCTACTAGAAAAGAAGCATTCATACAGTACCTACTCTCCTTCTACCATGCGATCTGGGTGACAACAGCAGTGTAGGAAGGAAATACCATTGCACCGCAAGAAATTATCTTCTTCTATCAGTGAGTGATTCCAAGATGGCAAAGTCTCAAAGTCGACGTGGATTAAAAAAATATAACAAAAGTATTCCTAGAACCTTCATCGTCCTCCCAACACACCTCGCTGGAGGAGAAAAATTAAAGGGGTAGAAAAAGCTCATCTCTCAAAATTAGGTCCTCACAAATACTCTGCAAATTTCACTTGCCGGAATGCTCGAATCCTAAACATTTGAAAGCACTTTAATTCATTACAGGAGCAAATTTAGAGGTTTAAAGCATTGGGTTTTGAGGATTTGGGTCTGGTTTTGAGAGATTGTTATTTCCTCGTGACACATTCTTTAAATTTGAAGAAAAAAATGTTGCAGCTTTAAATTTTCTCTGGGCTGTAATCGTTGCAAAACAAGAAAAATGCTACAAGAACCTCTGAAATTGAAGAATTATGGATATCAAGTTTGGTTACTTGCTGGTTGACTGGGCCAGGATAAGGGCGATTCAGTTTGGCGTACTCATCCCTGATGAAATTCAGGTGATGTCGGTTGTGCAAATAAAGCACGTAGAGACTTTTCAAGGTGATAAGGCAAAGGCTGGGGGTCTGAGTGATCCTCACATGGGGACTATTAACAAAAAGTTGACTTGAAACACCTATGCATCGACTATGATGCATTTCCCTGGTCACTTTGGGCACCTAGAACTTGCCAATCCCATGTTTCATGTTGGGTTTATGAAGACCATTCTGAGTGTCATGCGCTACGTCTGTTTCAATTGCTCAGCTATTCTTGCAGACGAGAAAGACACTCGTTTCAAATGAGCTTTGAAATTTAAGAACACTAAAGAAAGGCTTAGAATGATCATGGATTGCTGTAAGAATAGAAATAAATGCTTAGGTGGAGATGAGATTGATGCCAGTCATCTTCAAGACGAAGACGTGGAAATGGACATGAACAAGGACAAGGACAAGGATGAAATGAGGCTACGCAGTGGCTGCGGTGCTATATAACCTACGATCTCAATTGATGGCTTGAAAATAATGATTCACTATAAACCTTCAAATAAAAAGAGAGGAGATGATGACTCAGAGCAACCAAAATGTTTTGAGAAGACAAAGGATGAGATTACTACAAAGACGATTCTGAATATTCTGAAGAAAATAATAGATGAAGAGTGTGAAATGTTGGGTTTCAACCCTAAATACACTCGTCCAGATTGGATGATTTTGCAGGTTCTCCCAATTCCTCCTCCTGTTGTCAAGCCTTCCGTCAATATGGATCCTCAGCTAAGGAGTGAGGACGATATGACTCATATGTTTTCCATGATCATTCAACACAATGACAGTCTAAAGTTACATGAAAAAAATGGGGCTCCACCTCATATTATTAATGAGTTCTCCAAATTGGTGCAGTTTAATGTTGCTACTTATATGAACAATGAGTTGCCTGGTCAGCCAAGGGCCACTCAGAAATTTGGTCGGCCCTTTATGGTCCATATTACTTTTTGGGTGATGGTTATAAAAATGGTAATATGATGTTGAGTCAAGTCTTTAAAGTTTATCAGTCCTTCTTCAGTTAAGTCGATTAAGTCACAAAATTTTATAAGTGACTCTGCTTAAAGTTTGAAGTCAATAGGGGGTTAAATGTGAGTCTCAATAGAGGAAAATTTTTATAAGTGACTCTGCTTTAAAGTTTGAAGTCAATAGGGGGTTAAACATGAGTCTCAATAGAGGCAGGAAATCCCCTCCAGTTTATGTAAATTTGGTCTCTTGCTAACCACTATAAGTTGATTTTAATGTTCGTTCATTAAATGTTTTGTGTTGTCTGAGTTGAGGGGGTTAAACGTGGGTATTTCTTAAAGGCAGGAGATCTCCTCACTTCTGTAATGAAGTCAGTATCTAGTCGACTATTGTAAGATAAGTCTGAGTCAGTCCCAAGTAGTGATCATCATACACATGAGCATGCTTCACACAATCTTGCAATCATTTCAAAAGATGACAATTACATTCAAGCAGATATCATTCACCTACACAGCAAAGCGCTCAAACGAGACATGATGACAATGTACCCCTCATTATCAAAATGCTGAAATTGTTCCTGGGTTGTGACCTTGGAAATCCAGAAGATAGAGAAATGGCATAAAAAACCAAAGAGCCAAAATGCCCCACATTCCTGAACCGATGGAGATGTCGGTCAGATGAGCCAGGATGAGGATTTAAACCAAAAGACCCATTGCGGAAGAAGATGGTTGCCCGCCGTTGTAAGAGGACGATACTTCGATGGACTACTGCCAAATTGAAGATGGAGGCTGAAGAGTAACCAGTCTTAGTAGAGCCTTGTACACATGTGTTTTCCAATCAAGATGGTGGTTGTTGTGGCTGAGTTACCTATGCATACCGGTATGCATAGTTGATGCACAGTGAGGACTACTTCAGCAGTAGCAGAGACCCAGAATGTTGATGCATATTTCTTTGTTCTCTTCGGGACGAAGAAATGTTTTGTTTGTGGGGGAGATGTAGAGGGGGCCACTTGACCTCTTAAATGTCATCATAATTGTATAATTACATAGATACTAACAAATGAGTAGTTGGAGTGGGTACAACAGCTCCAACCTCTATAATAATGTATAAATAAGCATCAAATATGAATACAAAGGTGGATTGGACGTCCCTTCCCAAAGTACTTGTCTTCGATGGATTTGTATGAGCATGTAAAGTATGCTTGAATGTGAGGTGAAAGCCTAGATTTCAACAAGGATGGGAGAAGGTCCTACTGAAGTCGAAGGTGATACCATGAAGAACAACCACACGGGGCAAAACAACCTTTTTGTGATGACGAGGATATACAAGCCCAAGCTACACCCGGAAGAACGATAGGATCAAACCCCAATGGTATCATTCCTACCCCTCTGCACACTACTCCACCACAAGAAAGGAATGTGCATTCTACGTCGACTTGCCTGATGTGTCAACAACATTCTAGTAATATAACACCAACAGGAGGATGAAGGCCTAGGAGAGAGGGCGATGAGATGAAGTTGCCAGTATTCAATGGAAATGGAACTGATGATCCAAAACAGTACTGGTTCTTATGTGAAGCTATCTGGACTGCTCGACAAACCACTGATGTTGATGTCAAGAAAATTCAGCTGGCCACCACTTTGAGGGGCCGCGCATTGGAATGGTTTATGAGATTCATGCAAGTGCCTCAGGGAGGTACTGCAAAAACATTGGATGAGATCAGGCTAGGGCTATTTGAGGAATTTAAGAATCCGAATTCCAAAGCTCAGTACATTACTGAACTGAAAGAGATCAAACAATTCCCCAATGAAACCATTTGGGATTTTGATCAGTGATTTAAGACATTCATGTCTCGGGTCAGTTTTTAGATGAGCGATGTTTAGCACAAAGAATGGTTCATTACAGTGCCTGTCCCGCATATTCAGCAATCATTAATGCAGCAAAATATCATGACATAGAGCGAGGCTTTGGAGACCACGATTAAACTAGAAGCATCACCAGTAGGAGAAACCACTGTTGGGATGAATCAAATTCGGTCGCAATTGGCCAATCTAATGCTGCAGCTGCAAGACATCAAGAAGTCCAAGGAGGATTGTGATGATATTTGGTGTACCCGGTGCCATGTAGGTGGACACACCAAGGATACATGTCCGACATTTCAAAATTATTTGCTATCAGGAGCCCCTAATCCATTGAGAAGTGCTGGTGCACCTTGGTGTCATATCTGCCACTTCTATGGGCATCGACATGAGAACTTTGATTACATGTAGAAGATGGTTACTAAAGCAAAGAACTTGTACTATACATTCTATTGGTCAGTTGGACATGACAACATGAACTGCCGCACTTATGATCTGCTCCAAGAGAGGACATATGATTCATACTTCATGAAAAGGGAGGAACCTCGTACAGCGCAAGCACCGCCGCAAGTAGTGCAGCCAGCAACATAGGTACCGTACACACCATCGCCTCCATTACAGTTCATACATGTACAACCTCAGCTATAGTTCATAGCTCAGCTGTAGTTTTTTCCAAAGCCACAAATAGTTGTACAACCACAATATAGCCAAGTGTAGCAACCACAGTATAGTCAGCCACAGGATGCGCAATATGTTCAACAGCAACAGCAAGCTCAACCATAGTTCCAACAGGGATGAACCCAAGGAGGATTTTGTGGAGGATTTAGGGGCCACGACGGAAGCTTTGGTCGAGGAAGTGGCCAAGGTCAGGAATCCATCCAGTGTTATACATGTGGAATATTCAAGCACTATCATAGAGAATATCCTCATGCACAATGTACTTACTGTGCAGCTAGTGATCATAACGTCTAAAATTGTCCTCAGTTGATCACAAAATGGTAGGATGGCCATATTCCCTAGTTGTAGAACACTCAGAATCAGAATCAGCCTCTGTTCCAGGTGTAGAATCAGCCACCCCTGCAAGGTCAGATCCCACCGCAAAATCAGACTCCAACTCAACCCTAGGCTCAGAATATACCAATGAATCAAGTTATGAATCAGTCGGGACCTCAATCCCAGAACTTGCATCAAGGACCGACAATTGCAGTAATCCATGCAGATCCTAGGATGAAGGATGTCAAGGTCGGGATTGTCACTCGCATTGGACCGAAAACTGGTGATGATGGACCATGACAACCTGTTCAACTTGCTGGAAATAAAAAGGTTGCATTCGATACTGCAACAGAAAAAGACACTTTCTTTGAGGTGAAGTAGACGATTGGAAGGAATCTGAGTAAGATGCCAATTATTGACATGCCTTTCGCTTTTGACCCATCTGTAGAAGCAGGCCCATCGCGACAGCATGGCACTCTACGTAAGTTTTTTGAAAGTTATCTATCGCTAGTAAGGGACTCGGATGCCCTTATCAAGCTTGAGACATTGATGCACCTTCCAAAGAAAACTGTGAAGCATTCTGCTATCAATTCTTTGCAAAAAAGAAACACAGGCAAGGAAATGAGGACGAATATCCAGATTGGGGATTATGAGGTTGAATCGATTATTCTGGACCTTAGATCTGATGTCAACATTCTAACAAAAAAAACTTGGCAGTCGATGGGGAAGCCAACGCTAGGATGGTCACCAGTGCAACTGCAATTAGAAAATCATGCAAAGATTCAGCCCATTGGTCGGGTTTCAAATTTAGTTTTTGACATTGAAGGTATGCGAACACGTGCTAACTTTGATGTGATAGAAGTTGTAGAATATGGTGGTTCCTATCTAGCACTACTAGGAATTGGGTTGGATAATGACAGCAGGGAAGTTATCAATTTTAAAAACCGAGTCATGACATTTGAGAACCAGGATGTTAGGGTGATTGCTCCTATGGATCCCCAGGAAGGGCGATGCTATATTGAACCTATGAAGGATGAAGTCAGGAGAAGCTGGGATCAGGCATACAAAATTTTCAAGGACTACATCCATCCCACTATCGATGACAAACTCAGATGGCGCAGCGCAAGTTTTGCATCTTCAAATTCTGAGGATGCTCTAGAAAATTGGCAGAATCAGTTGCATGAGGTATCATTCAGGAAGTGTGGTTTAATTACGCAGTCTCTCCGACATGTTGCAACTGAGATGGTTGAGTTGCCCATTTATGAAAGACTACCATGACTCTGTGAGTTCTTTCAATAATTTGAAAAGAAATTGTTCGAACCACAAAGGATATTGGCTCTTGATGTAACACTAAAAGCTACCTCGGCCCGTTGGTGGGCAACACATAAATGGACGATCCACGACTAGGAGCAGTGCCGAAGATTGATGATGGTCCATTTTGGTGATATAAAAGTTTACCATACTGGGAGATATGATGGATAGAATGACCCTGCAATTCATTTGATCAAATGTCAAACGTTATGGACATTGCGACCTAGAGACGAGTGGGTTCACGCTTTTTTTCATACTCTCAAAGAAATGCCATGGTCCTGGTATGTAGCAGTAGAGTTGCACAGAACCATTACCATGTGGGAGGAGTTGTCAGTTCGCTTCATGCAGATGTTTAAATTCTAGGATGTTGATGCTAAGGTATGTAATTCTTTACACCTTATCCAGGACATAGTACTAAATTTCACCCCTGTCGCATACCCGATTGATCCCCATGCAAATTGCTCCATCCAATCCATGATGATGTGCTACAATTTGTCCAGGGTACCTGAAGATGACGACGAGTGGCACAATGTTAATATCCCAGAGTATGAGGGAATTCACAGTGTCGCAACTCTTGACATACCAATGGACTCGATGAACCAACCACTGCGCATTAGAAAAGTTCACATTGGGATGGCATAAAATCTGAAATTTGCCAATGTTGGGGACTATTGGGGCAAAGAAATGATATCCAAAATCATGGATCTCCTACATGAGTTCCAAGATTTGTTCCCCACATGGTTTTCCAAGCTGAAGGGGATCCTTGGCAATTTAGGAGAAATGAAGATTCCACTCAAACCGGATGCAAAACCAGTCCTCCAGAGGCCGTATAGACTAAACCCGCGATATAAGGATCAAGTGAAAACTGAGCTTGAACGGATGCTTGATGGTGGGATTATCAAGCCAGTAGAAGAATCATAGTGGATAAGCCCGATGGTCATCCAAGATAAGAAGACTGGAGAAATCCGCATATGTGTTGATCTACAAAAGTTGAATGACACATGTATGCACGATCCGTTCCCAACCCCTTTCACAGATGAAGTCCTGGAAGGTGTAGGTAGCCAGGAGGTATATTCCTTCACAGATGGTTTTTCAGGATACCACCAGATCTGGATCGCGAAGGAGAATCACCATAAGACTATATTCGTCATCGAATGGGGTTGTTTCTAGTATATGGTAATGCCATTTGGGATGAAAAATTCCCCCGTCGTATTTTCCCGTGTTGTTATCACAGTTTTTAAGGATTTTATTTAGAAGTTCCTGCAGGTCTATATGGATGACTGGACTATCTACAGTTTGGCTAAAGACCACCTAGAAAACCTGCGATTATTGCTAGAATGGTGTTGACAACATCAAATTGCATTGAATTCCAATAAATGTATTTTTTGTGCACCCTTTGGTAAATTACTTGGGCACATCGTCTGCAAAGAAGGCCTATTGGTAGACCCGACAAAGATTGCACTGATCCTCAGTTTACCACCACCAACGAATGTAAAAATGCTTTGAGCAACATTGGTCCACATAGGCTACTATTGCAAGTTTATCAGGGGATATGCTGTAATTACTGTCGCTATGGAGAAACTACTAAAGAAAGATGCTGCATTTGAATGGAATCAGGAATGTCAAGTCAGCTTCGACACTTTGAAGGCCAAGATGGCTTCTGCACCCATACTTGTTTTTCTTGACTCCTACTGGCCACACCCCTGTAGACATGTCGATTAGCTAGAAGAAGCAGCTGGTTGTCAAGGCTTCTGATTTTTCACTCATTGCAGGACAACTCTATAAACTTGGACCGGATGAGATACTGCGATGAGGCATCTTACCGCATGAGCAGGGTGCTATTCTAGAGGAAGCGCATGCAGGTGTTGTGGGAGGTCACTGCAGAGGTCGTGCCACTTCCCGAAAGGTGCTGCATGTTGGGATTTGGTGGCCCACATTGCATAACGATGCCACAGACTATGCTAGGAGTTGTGATGTATGTCAACGGGTTGGTAAACCATCACAGAGAGACAAGATGTCGCTGGTACTGCAGGTGACTTTGCAGCCATTTGATAAATGGGTCATTGACTTTGTAGGTCCCATCAATCCGCCAAGTAAGTGCACTAGCACCCATTATATTATCACTGCAACTGACTACATAACTTGGTGGACGAAGGTTGCACTAGTCATTGATTGCACCGCTGTGATAGCAGCACTGTTTATTTTTTAGAACATTGTGACGCGCTTTAGGTGTCCATGCATCCTGATGAGTGACCAAGGTAGTCACTTTGTCAATCAAATGATAAAAGCGCTCACCGAGGAGCTTCAGGTAAAACATAAGTGGAGTAATCCCTACCATCTGTAGGTGAATGGCACTGTTGAGGCCTTCAACAAAATTTTGGAGATAGAACTGACCAAGTTATGTAACACCAACCGTGATGACTAGGATTTGAAAATTCCTACAGTTTTATGGGCCTATCGTACTACCTACAAATGGCTTATAGGTCACACACTGTTTAAGTTGGTTTATGGGAAAGAGGCAGTCATGCCGATGGAGTACATTGTTCCCACCTTGCATATTTTTGCGGTAACAGGCATGGCAGATGCAGAGGCATTAGAAGAACGTGTTGCACAGCTGATTGAGCTCGACGAGGATCGCTTCATTACAAGATTCTAGCAGCAGGTTGTGAAATATCGATAGAAGGCATGGCATGATCGCCACAATAAGCACAAGTAGTTCGCGGTAAGCGATTTGGTGTTGTTATATGACAGTAAGTTTGTCAAGCATCCAGGAAAGTTACAAATGCACTGGTTGGGTCCCTATCTTGTTCAGTCTATTACCTCTGAAGACACTATACAGTTGCAGCAATTAGATGGTGTCATGTTGCCGAAACTCATTAATGGAAGTCGCTTGAAGCCCTATAGAATGGGGTCGATGATGCATAACACCTAAAGTTAAAAAAATAAAACATTTCTAAGTTCAGCATAAAGAGGTGAGCCTCAGAGTGAGGTTACGCAAAGAAGATACAGTTGTTGGCAGTAGTTGGTTGACCATTCGAGACAGTCACCGCATTGCGGGATGGTCAAATCAGGTAAGAAATGCAGGTAGTTAAACCAGTTGGCTAGCGGTGCTTGTTGAAGTGACCCGCATTAATGGGGATCCAACCATTAGCTGCATAAGATCACTGATGGATTCGACGTCATTAATACCCGATTTGGAAATAATGGTGCAGTTAGATTTGGTAATTATGGATTTGGACTTCGAATTGATTATAAAACACCACACAGGAAGCGTTGGTTGGAATTATTCATTTGTGAGAGCCAAAGGCGAAGGTGAATTTGGTGCAGAGTATTGAGCTAAGTGTTGAGCATAGTTTGTGTTGTTGAAGCGTATCTTTTGGTTCTCTAAGGTAAGGGATGCTAAGCGGCCTTGACACCATTGAAAGTTTGAGTGAATATGAGTCCCCTATTAGCCCCATGGCTGTGGAAGAGGAAGTTATGAGTATGCCAGTAGGTTCTTCGTCCATCCCAAAACGGAAATGACAGGCTCAGCGACCTAGTCCGACACCCCTTGAGAAGCGACAAACTCACACCTCTGTGCGAATGTGGGGAGAAGGCACTAATAATACGGGGTTGTCAAACTTAGAAGCGGTTGAGTCCACGGTGCCTTGAGGTGTCTCTGTGAATGATATTTTGGTATATGTTCCTCCCACACGTCCAGGCACTAAGCCATGGAAGCTATCAAAGAACCAGAAGTACCCACCCAAGTTGCCACCACTGCTAGAAGGGATGAAATGCTCCATAGATACCATCCCTGCATTGATTGAGCTCAAGTTAAATGATCATGACTTGATGTTGCTAAAAGATGTCCAGGACAAGCCCTACACGTTTGTCATGACAGCCCCTAGTGGGCCCATTCAGCAAATTCTGAAGCCATGGGCCAGTGGCTTCAAGAAATATGGATTGTTGGGACTCATCAATATGCCCCACTTTGGCCGGTTAAACGAAGCACATGCATGTTTAAAGCAACTGTTGGCATACTTCCTTGGAGGGACGCTCTGGCTGACTACGTCAATCCCTGTTATTGTCGACTTGATTGCTAGTATTATTGGGTTGCCTAAGGCTGGGGAGGACCCAGCGCAATATATTCATGGGCAAGACATGGAGAAAAGGCTTACAAAGCAGCTAACGGAGCACTTTGGGTTACAACGGGATGGTCATTCCTATCATATCAACAGTATCAACTCGCAGATAGTGCGAATTAGCACCAGAATTCTAGCTAGTAAATTTGTTCACGGCAATCAACTGGTGCAACGCAATTCAGGAGTTGTCGCATGTTCTCAAAAATGTGCAGAAGGAGTTCAGATGAATTGGCTTTATTTTTGTTAAATCAGTTGCTCGACGATGCGCTCACTACTCAGAGCGGATGCCCTTTCTCTTATAGTTGTCTTTTGATTCTCATTACCCTAGCTACTTGGATGGAGCAAGAGGACTACCAGCCAATGATGGATGAGGCAACCAAGGTTTTTTGTGGTGCCCGGTATAAAAACTTGTGGTAGGTAGAAGATCCCATTCGTCAAACAGATTTCGCGATTCATTTTTGGATCTATTGGGAGGCCCTGTAGGCAGCCTTTGTAGCTGTTCCAAGGATCTCTCCCTACACTGTGGCCAAGTACCAAAGGATTATTCGGTTTTCTATTTGTAACGTCCCCGACCCTCTGACCGGCGAAGAGGAAGCTAGCGTACCATTAACTATCCGGACAACTAGCCCCATGAACATGTAAATACATAAAAAAAACTAACAGAAATGCTTTGAAGTAAAACATGTAGAGATGCATAATTATTCAGCATACAATGGAAGCAAAACATACATTCAGGCATTCAACATGTTCATTGTAATTCATTAAACACAAATATGATTGCAGATATTGAACACAAGAATACTTATCTTATGAAGAACTTGTCCCACAACCAATTACGTTGCTACAATGTTCCACCCAACCATAGGCCAATGTGCTCCTTAATCTCTCAGTAACACTGCCACCTTTGAGCTGGGCATGATTCCCCAAGGAATAAGGAACTAAGCAGGCTCACACACAGCCAAAGATACAAAAATAAGCCAAACCAACACATGTGGGTTTATCAGGCCATCAGGGATCTAGGAAAAGCTGAATGCTAAGCTAGTGGGCTCACTGAAGAGCTAAGGACACCGCCACCAGAACTAGCCTGACTTCTAGGACACCCACACACACCCAACACAAGGAAATCAGCCCCTTCTCTGCTACACAGTCCCTCGGGCCCTAAATCCCTTCCAGTGTTATTCATGGGTTGTGGAGAAGAAAGATAGCCCTCTAGCTCTGTCTATGTGGCTCCCAAACACCAGGTTTATCAAGCATACCAAGTCTTCATTCCCACTCCAACACAGTCTAAAGACCAACCACTGCATACACACAGCAAAACAAGCAATTCACAGCTCTGACTGGAAAATTTGATTCCTGAGTCGTTCTTGGCCCTATCATGGCCAAAATGACTCAATAAGAACCCACAGCAACCCCAAAACGTGAATGAACCACAAAAAACCAAAATTGTGGGGAAACCAACAGTGATTTCTCAGTTGTGTGAGGAAAGAAAAACAACCCATGTGGAGGTGAATTCCAAACCTGCACACGAGTATCAAATGTCCAGGAACCCCAATCATAAATGAGAACCCCCAACAACCCAAAACATGAATGGCACGTACACAGGAAAATCGTGAATGCCAGAAAAATGGCTCTACCAACTCTCTATGTGAGAAAATAGGCCAGAATGGAAGAATTCCCACGTGAGGGTGAAAGAGTCTGCTGGTGGAGTGTGCATTTGGGAAAGGACTGACAATCCTGCCACACACCACTGCCCAGCAATAACTGCCCAAATAACATCAGAGGATTTTAATTTGGTAGTTGGATGATTGAGACAAGGAAAGGTGAGTAAGTCAAAAGGGTGGGTGACAACTAAATGGGTTTAATAGCTGACACCTGGATTTTCGCCATTGGCCCAAAGTTTAATAATTTTCCTCCCTATCCTTAGGAAAATCATGCCTCCTTTTCATTATGGTTGCATTGACATAACTGGTTGGGGTTTATTTTAATTAAAAATGCATATTTACATGATGCCAAAATTATAATGTGTCGGATATCACGATATACCATCAGCAACGATTTTAATCACCGAAACATTAAATACTAAATTGATGGTGGGGATTTTGCCTTTAGCTCCACACCATGACTAATTACAATATATACATCATATACATTTAATGCAAATGGGGTCAAAACCGGGGTGTTACATTCCCCTCCCCCTTCATTAGCACTGTCCTTAGTGCTTTACAAAATTTGAACAAAATGCTACATTGGTACCGCCTCAGTGTTCCATAGAATTGAACAAAAATGGATGTTCTAATTGCATGGCATCCTCCAGCTCCCACATAGCCTCTTCAGGCCCGTAGTGCTCCCATTGCACCTTTACCTACCCTATGGTTCGGTTCTGGAGCATTGTGACCTTCCTATCGAGGATGCGCATTGGCTCGATTTGGAACTCTCCCTTAGGTTCCACCTGAATCACATCCCAATTTATCACATGGTTAGGATCATGTACATATTTCTTAAGCAAAGAAACATGAAAAACATTATGAGCTCTAGTGCTAGCAGACAATGCAAGTCTATATGAAACTGGCCCTATTCTTTCAAGCACTTCAAACGGCCCACAATATCTTGGTGACAGCTTGGCACAACTTCCAAGCTTCAAGGAACTCTTCTTTTCCCTCACTCTGAGGTAAACATGATCCCCAACACTAAACTCTCTGTTCACCCTATGCTTATCTACATAGCTTTTTTGTCTATCCTAGGCTGCTTTCAGATTCCGCCTGATCTTTACAACCTCTTTTTCCATCTCCTTGAGCAATTCTGGACCAAGCACAACCCTGTTCACTGTATTATCCCAAGTCACTGGTGTCCGACACCTTCTTCCATACAAAGCTTCATCCGGACTCATCCCTAAGGATGCATGTTGTCCATTTTTATAAGAAAACTCTACCAAGTGTAAGTA
Organism: Pseudotsuga menziesii; assembly: GCA_001517045.1. Lineage (NCBI taxonomy): Eukaryota > Viridiplantae > Streptophyta > Pinopsida > Pinales > Pinaceae > Pseudotsuga > Pseudotsuga menziesii. Next base: position 878,055 of record LPNX010998237.1, on the reverse strand, counting down.
ATCTTCCCACTTGGTTGGTTTGTCCATCAAGTACATGCAAAGTATATCTTCAAGCCCCTGATTAACTCTTGATGTCTGCCCATCTGTTTAATGATGGTATGTAGTGCTGAATTTTAGCTTTGTACCCAAATCTGCAAACAATCGCTTCCAAAAATTGGAAGTGAACTTGACATCTCTGTCAGATACTATTGCCTTAGGCAATCCATGCAATTTGAAAATATCCTTCATGAATATATTTGCAATGTCATCAGTCTTATACATAGACTTAACCGGTATAAAATGTGCTTCCTTTGTCAACTTGTCTACCACAACCATGATGGAATCATGTTGTCTCCAAGTCATTGGAAATTCCGTAATAAAATCCATGGAAATAACTTCCCATTTCCATTCTGGAACTGGCAAAGGCTGAAACAAACCTGCGGGATGTTGATGCTCAACCTTTACCTGTTGACATTTCATGCACCTTGAAATGTATTCAGCCATGTCCTTTTTCATTCCTGGCCAAAAGTACTGTTTTCTGGTGGTAGCAATTGTCTTCTGGTATCCTGGGTGACCAGAATACAAAGCTTGATGGATATCATCCATAACAACTCTCCTCAAATATGCTACATTTGGAATATAAATTATGCCTTTATAAGTAACAATTCCATCTTCTTCCAATTTATATCCCTCGTACCTCTTCTCAAGACTTTGCTGCTGCAATTTGTCTTTTACCAGCTCATACAATTCATCTGCAGCAGTACGATTAACAATTTGCTGCCTCAAATCTGATTTGCAAATACTAAGAGATGCCACATGCATTTCATGCACCTTCCTTATGAGTGCATCAGCTACCTTATTCTCTTTTCCCTTTACATGCTTGATTTCAAAATCAAACTCACATAAAAACTCCAGCTATCTTGCTTTCCTAGCATTCAGAGTAGGCTGATCAAATAGATACTTTAGACCACAATGGTCTGTCCTTAGTTCAAATCTTCTACCCATCAAGTAATGACTCTACATCTTGAGAGCATGTACTATGGCTGCAAGCTCTAGATCATGAGTGGAATAGTTCTTCTCATGCTCCTTCAACTTTCTTGACTCGTAACATATCACATGGTTGTCTTGCATATGGACTCCTACAAGCCCTTGTCCACATGCATCGGTACACACCACAAAATATTTCTCTGGGTTTGCAACTTTCAATACTGGTGTACTGGTGAGAATATTTTTCAACTGCTGGAAGCTTTCTTCACACCTCGATGTCCATTCAAACTTTATCCCCTTCTTTTGGAAAGAAGCAATGGCATGTGCAACTTTGGAGAATCCTTCAATGATCTCCGGTAGTATCCTGCAAGTCCGATAAAAGATCTTACATCTGCTACATTTCTTGGAGTAGGCAAATTCATAATGGCTTCAATCTTTTCAGGGTCCACGGATATACCCTCTTTTGATATAATGTGACCCAAATACTGAATTCTATCTCTATATAAGTCACACTTGCTCATCTTTGCATACAGCTGATTCTCCTGGAGCAATTTCAATGTCAATCTCAAATTCTCTTCATGCTCCTCCTCATTCTTAGAATAAATAAGAATGTCATCAAGGAAAACAAGAACAAACTTGTCCAAAGACTTGCTGAAGACAATGTTCATAAAGCACATAAATGTAGCGGGTGTATTTGTGAGACTAAATGGTACCACCACAAACTCATAGTGTCCATATTTTGTTCTAAAGACTATCTTATGAATGTCTTTATCCTTTATTCTCACCTGATGGTAACCAAACCTCAAGTCAATCTTGGAAAATACCTTTTCTCCTCTCATTTGATCAAAGAGGTCATCGATCCTAGGCAAAGGATATATGTTCTTCATAGTGACTTTTTTCAACTGTTTGTAATCAATACACAACCTAAGTGTACCATCTTTCTTCTTTACAAATAGAATTATTGCTCCCCAAGGAGACACAGTTGGTCTGATATACTTCTTTTCCAACAACTCTTGCAGTTGCATCTTCAACTCTAGCATCTCTGGTGTACTCATTATGTAGGGTGTATTGGACACGGGTGCTACTCTTGGCACAAGTTCAATTGTGAAATCAATGTCCCTCTTTGGAGGAAGCCCTGGAATCTCATCAGGAAACACATCCTTGAATTCCTGTAACACCTGATAGTCCTCCAAGCTAGGAGTTTCATCCTTTGTTGCCTCCAAAATATGAGCTGCATACAACTGGCAACCTTTCCTATAGAACTTCTTCAACTGCATTGCTGAAACCTGCCTTACTAAAATCACCTTTGGAATACCTTTTACCACTATTGGGTTCCCTTCTTCATCCATGCATTCGAAAGTCTTATTGTAACAATCAAGCTTCACATTGTGAGCTTCTAACCAACCCAGTCCAATGAGAACATCATAGGAACCAAGTGGTAGAACATTCAGATCCACATAAGTGACCAATCCATTCATGACCAATGGACATTTCTCTATCACTTCACTAACCTTTCTCTTAGTTCAAGTGGCTAGCTAAACTAACCAATATTTTCTATGCTTTACTTTCTTAAAAGCACAAATATCCACTACTCTAGGGGTAATGTAACTATGAGTAGAACCAGGGTCAATTAAAATAGAAACAGATTGCTCAGCAATCTTACCTGCAGCTTCAACCACAGTTGACTGGTGATCTTCTTGGCGGTCCTCCAGTGCTGCATAAATCCTAGGGACATCCTTTTCTACTTGACCGACTGTTTTTGCTTCTTGAATGTTGTAGGTTGGCCTTGCACTCTCATTCTCAAGAGGACAACTTCTGCGCATGTGGGTTCCTCCACATTTCCAACATTGGAGTGTTCCTCTATATTGTTGTGGATCTTTAGGCTTTTCTCCTATCACTCCAACTAGCTTACTCATAGCTTGGGATGGCTACTTCTGCTGATTCCTAAAGTTAGAAGGTTTGAAACCTTTCTTTATTTGGTAAAACTTCTCATTCTTCTTGTCCTTCCATGCCTTATGGTAATCAGGTTTACCTTTGTTTTGCTCATAGCAATACTTAGCCTTCCTTATTTCTTCTTCAAGAGTTCTAGGTTCGTAAAACTCAATTATGTCTTTGTAAGACTGAGGCAATCCACTCAGAAAATGCTGGACCTTCACTTTTTCATCTTTGATGTACCTAACATACCTCAACAATTCCAAGAACTTATTTGCATACTCTTCCATGGTCTGTTGTCCCAATATCATCTCATGGAAATCCTTAATCTTGTCATCATAATACCTATCAGAGAGGTATTTCTGCTTGAAATACTTCTTAAACTGTTTCCACTTAAGTCTCCTTTCACTGATCCTCTTTACTTGCTTGAATTGTTCCCACCAAATGGATGCCCTTCCATTCAGATTGAATATGGAAACCCTTGCCTTCATGTTTCCCAAATAATCCTAAACTTGGAAGTACTTCTTTATCCCAAGAAGCCAAGCTTCAGGCTCTTGTCCAGTCTTTACCTCACCGTCAAATGTAGGAGGTTTAGCCTTCTTAAACTCATCCCAAGAGTGATCCCTATGGTTCCTCTTTCTCTTTCAATAAGAAGAGCTTGAATCCCCACTGGATTCTTCTGAGTCAGATGATCTACTAGAAGTCCTTCTTCTTCTCCTGGTACTACTCTTACTGCCTTTTGGTTTTACTGTACCTTGTCCAGAGTCTATCTTTCTTTGCAAGTTTTTCAAACTCTGCAACATAGCAGCATTCAACTGATGCTGCTCTTCCTCGAATTTAATCAAGCTTCTCATGGTGGCTGCAATATCTGGTGGTGTCTCTTGGAATCTCCTTCCATTAGACTCTATGTCATCACTTCCAAATCAGACATTTTCTCCCATGGAATCTTGCGCACGATCGTAGGAATCCCGAGCATCATCTCCATCATGGGTACTCATGGCTGAACCAGAACTTACTTTACCAAACTGTACTACCTGGAATACTGCCCTTGAAGGTGACTATGATTCTGCAAACGTGTTAGTAACACAATTGTTAGTTGCATAACATTTATACAAATCAGAATTACTTATCTTCTCTTGGAAAAATCATACAATTATAATTTTTCCCAAAACATAGAATTTTCTTCCTCAAAGAATGACTGTCATTTTCCTCCTTTTCGGCCCTGTAATCCACTGAAAAATTGCTGAAAATCCCATTGAAAAACTGCTGAAATCTGCAAAACAAATCCCACTAAAAACTCAATTTTTTTTTTCATATCGGATCTCTTCCCAACTAACCATCCAATGTATCATATCACTAGTTGACTATGCTTTCGATACCTTGGCGGACCGATCTTCATCTGTCTTCCGATGCACATCAGATCATTCTTCCTCTGCCTTCTAACGCACATCAGCTGACCAATCCTCTATTTTTTTCGACGTTGCGGATCGATCTTCTTCTAGCTTCCGATACACATCGGCTGACCGATCCTCTATTTTTTTTCTAACATTACGAACTGATCTTCTTCTAGCTTCCGATACACATCGGCTGACCGATCCTCTATTTTTTTCCGACATTGCCAACCGATCTTCTTCTAGCTTTCGATACACATCGGCTGACCGATCCTCTATTTTTTTCGACGTTGCCTGTACTTAGAAAAAATTCCAAATTTTTCTTCTTATCTTCCTCTTTCTTCCGCCGCCGCATCGGCTGCTCGATCATCTATCCTTTTCTGACGCTTTGGCTTCCTTCAAGAGAGCCTTGCTGACACCTCGGCTCCGCTTCAACGAACATCTTCCGAGATGTCTCGGAGAACTTCTCCCGAGAAATAGCGGAAAACTTTTCCGATATTTCCTGGACTTAGAAAAAATTTCGGAAAATTTATTTTTATATTCTTCTTCCCCTTTCTACCGTCGTGTCGGCTCCTTTCACATTTTCTCCTCTAATGTAATCAAAAGTCCTCTTGGATAGCTGAGCCGACGTATCGGCTGACTTCAGCTAATGCCTTCTGACAATTTCAATAATTCAAAAATTTTCAAAACTTTTTCAGGTTTCTCTCTCCGGTTTCCTTGTCGTCTGTGTCTCGGCTCAACCCAACCGAGACCCTCGGCTCCTCTCAGCCGAGACCACCGACAAGTTGCAAACTTGGAAAAATTCGAAAACTTCTTTATGCCTGTTCTTGTCGGGTGGACTTACGCTTAGGTTATCCAGTGTATCGAATGAGCTTCCGGCTAAGTCATCTGATGATTGGATGAGCTTCAGCCTAAGCCATCCGATAATTTCCATACTTAGAAATTTTCTTTTGAAATTTTCTTGTCATTTCTCTGATTTTTCACTTTCCCCTTGTTGGGCAGAGGGTAACATGCCTCTGTCACTGCTTCTTCACGGCCCATTAAGGCCCATGCTACAACATGAGCTCCAATACCACACTGTAACATCCCCGACCCTCCAATCGGCAAAGAGGACGCTACCATACCATTAACTATCCGGGCAACTAGCCCCATGAACATGTACATACATAAAAAAACTAACTAAAATGCTTTGAAGTAAAACATGAAGAGATGCATAATTATTCAACATACAGCGGAAGAAAAACATACATTTAGGCACTCAACATGTTCATCGTAATTCATTAAACTCAAATATGATTGCAGAGATTGAAGAAAAGAATACTTATCTTTTGAAGACCTTGTCCCACAACCTACTACGTCACTGCAAAGTTCCACCCAACCATAGGCCAGTGTGCTCCTTAATCTCTCAGCAACATTGCCACCCCCGAGCTGGGCATGATTCCCCAAGGAATAAGGAACTAAGCAGGCTCACACATATCTAAAGATACACAAATCAGCCAAGCCAACACAGTTGGGTTTATCAGGCCATCAGGGAGCTGGGAAAAGCTAAATGCTGAGCTGGTGGGCTCACTAAAGAGCTAAGGACACCTACACCAGAACTAGTCCGACTTCTAGGACACCCACATACACCCAACACAAGGAAATTAGTCCCTTTTCTGCTACATAGTCCTCAAGCCCTGACTTCCCTTCCAGTTTTATTCAGGGGTTGTGGAGAAGAAATCCATCCCTGTAGCTCTGTCTATGTGGCTCCCAAACACCAGGTTTATCAAGCATACCAAGCCTTCATTCCCACTCTAACATAGTCCAAATACCAAACAATGCATAGACACAACAAAACAAGCAATTCATAACTCTGAATGGGAAATTCGATTCCTGAGTCATTCTTGGCCCTATCGTGGCCAAAACAACTCAATAAGAACCCACAGCAACCCCAAAACGTGATGAACCCATAGCAAACCAAAATCATGGGGAAACCAACAGCAATTTCTCAGCTACGTGAGGAAAGGAAAACAACCCACGTGGAGGTGAATTCCAAGCCTGCGTGTGAGTATCAAATGTTCAGGAACCCCAATCGTAAATGAGAACCCCCAAAAACCCAAAACGTGAATGGCACATACACAGGAAAATCGTGAGTTCCATAAAAATGGCTCTCCCATCTCTCTGCTTGAGAAAATAGGATAGAATGGAAGAATGCCCACATGAGAGTGAAAGAGTCTACTGGTGGAGTGTGCGTGTGGGCAAGGACTGACAATCCTGCCACACACCACTGCCTAGTAATAACTGCCCAACTAACATCAGAGGTTTTTAATTTGGTAGTTGGTTGATTGAGACATGGAAAGGTGAGTAAGTCAAAAGGGTGGGTGACAACTAAATGGGTTTAACATCTGACACCTGGCTTTTCCCCATTGGCCCAAATTTTAATAATTTCCCTCCCTATCCTTAGGAAAATCATGCCCTTTTCATTATGGTTGCATTGACATAGCTGGTTGGGGTTTATTTTAACCAGCGTAGATCCAAATCCTAGGCTCTATCAAGCACCGAGAGGGATCAAATCTCTCAAGTGCAAACCTCTTCTTAGGTATCCATTGATTTGATTCAAACCAAAAGACACATCTTTTTATTTAAGGTCCACATATAATATTTTTATTATTAATATTTAATATTATTTATGGCTGACATATAATATTTTTTATTTTGTTAGGAACAAATATTAAAACATTTCTCCATACATTATTTTAAAACCACATGCAAGGCCCTCCTACAACCATGGGTTGTTTAAGAGGCCTTGCACATGGTATTAAAACCATTTGCAAGGCCCTCCTAAACCATGGGTTGTTTAGGAGGCCTTGCACATGGTATTAAAACCATGTGCAAGGCCCTCCTAAACCATGTACAATAAAACCATGTGCAAGGCCAACATTTTTTTGAGGATAATTCAATTTGTTATTTTTTATTATTTTGTTAGGTAGAAACATTACAACATCTCCCCCATATTGTGTTTTTTTCCTGACCCACATTTGTTTTTACTGATAATTAAATTTTTACTTTTTTATTGTTTTGTTAGGTAGGACGATTACAACATCTACCCCATATTAGATTGTGTTTATGGCCGACATTTATTTTGGCCTATAATTAAAAAATTATTTTTTATTAGTAAAAATAATGTTACATAACGTTACAAGATCTCCCCAATACTGGGCTATAAAGCGCCTCTCGACGCAATTAAAAATGCATATTTACATGATGCCAAAATTATAATGTGTCGGATATCACGATATACCATCAGCAATGATTTTAATCACCAAAACACTAAACGCTAAATCAATGGTGGGGATTTTGTCTTTAGCTCCACACCATGATTAATTACAATATATACATCATATACATTTAATGCAAACATGGTCAAAACTGGGGTGTTACACTATCGGCCCCCATTCGATTCATATTTAGGCTAGGAGGGATCCCGATAAGCAATGGTTTCCATTGCCTTACAAGATCACCACAGAATATTTGGACGTGATTGTGCAAGAATGGTTGAGCGATTGGAATGTCCCAGTAAGTCAAGAGGAGTTAGATAAGGAGACACCCCCGAAAGCCCCTAAAGATCCTGCCCCACCAGAGTTAAGTGCTCATGACTCTGACAATGAGTCATCCATGGACCTGAAAGATGCAGCGCAACAGATGCAGGAAGAGACTCGCACCAAATGGTGATAGGAGTACGAGGTTGGCAGCGGTACTAAATACTACTTAGAATATCAATTGCAGTGGCTTATTAATGCTGTCATGGATTCATCCACAGCTGCGACTACGACAATCCATGAGTCAAACTGGGAATAATTTGGTACGGTAAGAACTAAGCTCGAATCTATTTTTGATATTGTTTCGAAGCAACCGTCGGAACAACCTCTATTGCAGGATAGCCCATCAATCAGCACTGAGCCTCGGGTTCGAAATGTGCAATTTCCCCCGACTGTGATCAAGGCAGGAAATATAGCAGGCTCTCAGCAGTTTCCCCCAACCTAGAGCGTGACTCTAGACCTGAACAAGTTGTCCACTATAGAATTGGTTGAGTTACAGGCCACACTGGAGTTTGCAGCTTGACAATAGGAATTGACGAAAAAATATATTGAAGCTTGGGATTCTGCTGAGCATTTGAAGAAGGATGCCATGGAGCTACACCAGGTCCGTGTGCAGTTGACCGAAGAAAAGTTGCAAGAAATCAACATGCTCAAGGTGACAGAGACTAAGATGTAGCGGAAAGCTGCTGTAGAGATTACGGATCTCAAGAAGGAGCAGGATTGCCTGATTGTGGAGCAAGTGCAGCTATGTGCGCGGTATAGTGAATTGGAGCAGGCTATCTCTGTGGCCTGTCAGGACATGGTTGACACACCCACAGAGCTCACCCCAGTCATGAAGGCCCAACGATTGGGGCAGAATTTGAGTCAACTGCAGGACCATAATTTGCTGCTTCATGCTCAAGCACAACCCACTACCCTGCTGGAGCAGGTTGCAGAGCGTAAGGCCTCCCTAGAGGAAATTGCTACTTAGTTTGGCCACATGGAGCACGAGGCCAAATATATTATGCAAGAAACCATGCAGTTCTGGTAGAGTATTGTTTAGGATGAGCAGCTGGACCAGCTCACTATGCAGGTACAGGAAGCAGAGGGTTAATTGACAACTTTGAAGTCAGCACTTAAGGCCATGCCGCTAATGGTGCAAATCACCTGGGCCACCGAACTGAATGATCTCCAGCAGCGAGCTTCTCGTGCCCAAGAGCACCAGCAAAAGTGCCACGAGCAGCTTGATGAATTCCAAGATATTGGTGGCCAATTGGCTATTAAAGTTGTTGCCACACTTCAGGATGTTCAGGAGAGTCGACAAATGGTCGACAGCAAGGCTACTAAGGAGCACCCGGTCCAGCAAATGGTGAGCAATTGTCAGAATACCGTCGCTAAAGTGCAGCTCCAAGTTTAGGAATTTGCCCAGCAATTTGCTGATTTTAAGGATAAGACTGTCGAAAACACCTTGTCAACTTGATGTGGCTCGAGGGCAAGCCACAAAATTGTGTTGGGGGCCTATTGGCAAGGGGTTTGGGCGAGTGAGTTGCGCAGCATTGTGGAAGCTACGTAAGCTCACGTGGCACCCTGCAAGGGCCGTTTAGCATGATAAATGGAGAAGTAACCAATTTTTGAATATTTTATATACATGTGGACCTAATTTTGTTGTAATAGGTCAGTAGCAGTTAGAAATTAGTTAATAGTGGACTCTAAAGACGAAGGCATAAGCCTATTTATAGACCCATTTTTGTAATGATAGAGAGACACGATTTTGGCATTGTAATTGTCACACTCAGTACTAGGGATTGTTCTGTCATCACTGTGATTTTGTCTAGGTCTATTTTGATGAACTCTCTGGTTTTGGAGAAGGATGATGTAATGTGGTATGTTCATGCAAGGTTAATATAAGATGTGTTGAATATGGTTCAATCTCTATCTAATTTTTGTTATGATGCGGCAGTACTGCTTTTTGTTATGATGATGCAATGCAATGTGTTTGTGCCAGAAATTGTTCCTAAGGCTAGGGGAACAAGCCAACACAATCTCAAAAGAAAAACTCAATTCAAACTAGGGTTTAGGGTTTTGTTTATATGTTTTTGGTTGTAAGTTTCAAGATCATACAGGGAATACATTCAGTAAATAAGCAACAACTAAATCAAACACATATAACTGATAAAGATGCATATATATCACAGAAATCCAACAAACAGTCTGTATTGAAGTTCACACATAATGGACAAGCAACACCAGAAAATACACATTAACCAGCACTGAATTTGTCAATTAAGAAGATAAACAAGCCCACAATAAATCCAACACAGACCAAATGAAGGGGAAAGAGTCATATATCCATAGTTTCATCAGTACATGCATAAGAGAGTTACAGTACCTATCACTGAACAAGCCTGAAAGTATAATCAGCTAGCAGACCTCCTGATGCTTCCAAAAGTTCAGAACCCTCACAATGCCTTGCTCACCTCTCTAAATAGTTACAAAGAAGTAGTTCCATATCCCATTCATTAGGTCGAAATTGAAACTATCCAACAGTTACATTAACTAACTAACTCAACTAATTTACTAAAAATAGCAAATCGGATTCCTGGCAAATATGGCGAATTTCTGGAAAATAGGTGTCAAAGAAGCTTCCATATATCTTAATTGGTGATACCTGTGTAAAACCTGAGAGAGGTGGTTGTATATGGGTCCGTGATGGACAAAAACCTCTCTTTTTTTTAACAAATTCATCTCCAATCGATCAGAATATGCCCCGCAAAATGAACACTAAAACAGGAAAATATTGAATATTTAAACTCCCTGAAAAATAGGCTGCAAAGATTAAATTGGATTTTTCACACCTCGATAGATTTTGCAAAAATGAGAGAGGTTTTTTTATAGGGGTATCTTAGGAACAAAAACCTCCTTTTGTTTTCAAAAATTATTCTCCTTTAGCTCGTGGTCAGCATTTTACTTCAATGACTCAAAACAGGAAAAAATAGAGCGGAATTCGGCTTCCACTGCCTCCTTTTTTCATTCATAAGTGCTGAGACTTTGTTTCTGCAAAGAATTCTCCCCCAATCCCCATCATCATCATATTTTTCCATCTCAGCATCAACTTCCACATCCATCTCTTTAAAAACATAGGTCTCCGACTCAATTCTCGTAGGCTTACTAACATTCAGTACACTGTCAATGCAAAGGCCATCTAAGGAAGGTGCAGGCACTGATACAAGAGATGATTCTGTCGAAAAAGAATTAGACTTGTGTGCTCCATTGCATGCACTTCTGTAAGCTTGGGACAAATACTCAAATCTTTCCCAGACTTTAAATCATTGCCCGGCAAAGTCTTATCAATTCTGGTTCCCGTGCTCTCTAATGTTTTAACTTCTTCTGCTGGAATAGCTTCAGAATTTAAGCCATATGTGACCATTTATCTGGAAACAAGATGCTCTGCATGTACAAATGAGAAATGAACACATGCTTCTCGTAAGCTAGAATTATGGATCAAGGCTTGGTTATTAGAATTTACATCATTTGACTCTCTTACAACTCCAAGGATCTCATGTATCAGTGACTGTGAAAATTGCTCACAAAGAGGATTAGAGAGAATCGGTCCTCTGACACAAGTTG
>LPNX010998237.1:808102-856806 GCA_001517045.1 Pseudotsuga menziesii | reverse complement strand
ATAATTTCATGTTTGTGCTTCCAATCTGTAGCATGCAAACAAGTAGACACAAGTTCAAGAGAAATTGCAGATGACCACTGTTTGTATTCATGAGCATCTTGATTCAACCAATCCAGAAGAAACCTCGTTGCAGCTGGAGTCATGCTATGTGCAGACGAAGGAAAAATCATGCACAGAGCACCAAAGGCAAGTGTTAAGTTCTCTGTAGCATGGNTGCAACCAATCCAGAAGAAACCTCGTTGCAGCTGGAGTCATGCTATGTGCAGACGAAGGAAAAATCATGCACAGAGCACCAAAGGCAAGTGTTAAGTTCTCTGCAGCATGGGGTACAGCCTCCTCTACGATTTTCTTTATATCCTTGAATATACTGTATCCATCCATTGTTTGAATCTGCTCACCCACATCAGTCATGTCTTCTACTTCAATAACAATCATCTTTGCTCTAAGCCAGCGGTGCAAAAAAGAAAGCCATGACTGCAAAGACAATAAAGCAACACATATATTTCTTGAAAACTGGNCTACTTCAATAACAATCATCTTTGCTCTAAGCCAGCGGTGCAAAAAAGAAAGCCATGACTGCAAAGACAATAAAGCAACACATATATTTCTTGACAACTAGATGCTTCCTGCAATTTCCACCAAAGCGTACTCAGGCTTTGAAATACCAATGCCTGCACTGTACTTTTTAAATGTGCCTGACGCAATGTCAAAAGCCATCTCCCCACCAACTGAAATTTCATCATTACCAAGTGCTCCTGAGACCTCGACAATGGGAGTAGGTTGCAAACCTATGATTGAGCTCAATCCCACATGATCATGAAAGTACTGCAAGTCCACCTTGCCAGACTTCTGATCCGGTATTTTGAAGCTGAAAATTGACTTTACATGTGGAACGGGTTGATCAATAGTGATTGTTGTTAAAATATTAGAATTTGTATCAATCTTCACATCCACATTTTCATTTTGATACTTGTACTGTGTGTTGAGATCTCCAGAGAAAAGTTCCCCTTTCTTTACACCAGTCGATGTAAATGCCAGACCGGTCTCGCTGTATGTAGTCACAGTAAATTTTTGATCATAATTGTAGTCCTTTGTAAGAAGATCTTTAGCCTTCTTTCCAATTTTTGAAAAGAGTCCAGGTCCCCCAATTTCTGAAAAGAGTCCAGGTCCCTTGCCCATCTCTACAGACTGTTAGATATCCTTCTTCCAAGGATGCCCCAAGGATGAAGGAGAACGAACGCCAACTGCAACTTCAACTGCAGATTTCACTGCACGGGAGGGGAAAGCCTTTGCTCAACAGAATCGAGTACAGGATACCATACATATCATCGCATACATTCTCATGCTTAGCCAGCCATTCCCGCAAATCCTTTGAATAGACTTTCTTTGGCATTGCTCTCAGAGGATGAGAGAATGTCAAACTCAGTAAAGCCGCACCAGGAATGTCTGCAACAGCATGCTTCCTTTCTGAAGAAAATTGTACTCGAGGAAGAGCATGCATTAACTTCTCAACTTTATTCATCCCAACTCTCTCTGTTTTCCTCAGCCTACGCTGTGTTCTATGCTCGTATGTCAAGAACTTGACCACAATCCCCTCTGTGACCTGCTTACAAATTGAGTATCGCTATTTTTATTTAGGATCTCTTCCTATAACTTCATTCTCATTTCCAGTATTGATTGCAGATGCAGAAGCAAATGAAGCATTGCGACCTTTGAAGAGGAAGCCATCTTCTCCATCAGTGTAATGAAACGATCCCTTCAATAAATCAAAATCACCTGTTCACACGATGGAAACTGACATAGCACGTAATAAAATCCTCAAATCACGTAACTAGTTACTCCAGAACTGAGCTCGTGCTAAATTTCAGCCAAAAAAAATGGAGAAAATGAGAGCCGCGATATTCTTGTAGCGCGCTCTTTGTTAATTTCAGGCTCCAACGCTACAAGAATAAAATTAACTGCATTTTGGCGCTATTTTTTGCCTTTTCGTCATTTTGCATGTGGTTTAAAAGCTGAATCATACTCATGATGCTAAATGTGACTTCATTATTCAATAATATGACTTTTAACACCCTTCAAGAGTTAAGAAAACAAACTTAATAAAACAAATAAAAGCAGAAAAAATCAAAATTTCAATTAAAACCAAAAATTCTTAAAGTAAGCAAATGACAAAATTTAAACATATGAGCAAGCTAAAGATAAAATCAAAATCAAAATATAAAATTAAAGGAAACAAATTCATGACTTAACACAATGTATGTAGATATGTTGTGATGCTATGATTCTACTTCTGATACAATGATGCGACTTAGTTTCTCCATGCTCTGGTAACGCAATCTGTTAAATCTCTACGATTGTTGAAGGCATTATGATGTTTCATGATTAATGCTATGATAAGATAGGATGATCGCATAAGCCATGGTTTTCTCCAGTTGGATCCCCATGTCCTCCTTCCCCACTGTCAGAAACTGAGTTCTGACAGCTCTCCCTAGAACGCCTCGTGTGAGACCTTGTCTGCTTCATAGATGTTGCTAGGCAGGGTAAAACCTATTTGGTCTAGTGCTCAAGGAGATCGTACTGCAAGACGTCGACAAAGCAGGAACCCCTGTCGACGATGCTTTGATGGTGGATTGCACCAACAAGGCTATGGTGCCCACAGTCTATAACTGGGTCGAGGCTCTACTAAGTGTGTTCAAGGATTAGCTAAATAAGTTTCTGCAAGGAGAGTTAAAACAATTTAGCTATGGGACTATCTTGGCAACCTTCTTCTTCGAGAGGGTGCCCCTTATGAGACCTTAGGTGACCTTTATGGAGCTGAGAGCACGGGACCCTTGGTCGCACCAGTGGCAGTGGGACCAAGGTCAAATATGGGAGTGCGTTCTTTTTTTGGTTGGATGACCAACTTCTCATGGTGGAGGACTATGCATACATAGGAACTGACTTCAAAGGGGGCCTTGATCTACCTCTACCAGCAGGTGCCCAATGGGGCGATATCGATAAGAAGACTACTCAAGACTTTGATTAGTTTTTACATTTTCATTTTATAATTTTTATGAATGATGACAAGACCTAATGTTTTCATGCAGATGTTGGAGACGCATGACTTGGGGGATCTTCTCTGATTGACAGGTGAGTGTGTGCTCACATTTTTCATAGACGAGATGATGAGCTAACCGAGTTAGAGGATAACCTCAATTGGTTGAATCTAGACATTCTAGATGCTTCTATTTATGACCTCCCCAGGAGGTACCAGAGACACACAGCTAGAGTGTCAGGACAATTTATCTGCCTACTATGGAGGGTAGCAAGGGCTATCATGTGCTATCATGAGCACCACTAGACGTTCCACATGATGTATACACTAAAAACTAGCTAGCTTCACGATTTTTTCCATTTTTGTATATATTAAATCTAGAGTGCTTCAGTCGGGTGTTATAGCTGATTTTACCACACTTGGTAACTCCCACCTTTATGGCCTTCCATGTCCCTATGCAGACTCTTTAAACCCCATTCATCGTATGCTCTTGTTCAAAGGAAATTGAATCCTGAGTTGGTCATTCCTCAGTTATCTTGACTTTGCATGTCATCCATTCCCGGTTTAGTTACTGGTTCGTGCACATCTTGTTCGAGTTCTTCCACATCATATAGTGTTGCTGAGTACCTTGTGTTGGTTGATGGGGGATGCCTTGATGCCCTCCTTCCAGCAAATTCCATTCCATCGAATTTAGATCATTTATTATGGAATAGGAGTCTAGAGTCCTTTGAGTTCCTTGAGACTTACAGTCATGAGTGGTAGGCTCTCTCACCATCGACAATTTTGGGAATACATCAATGTCCCCTGATTGATGGATTATTTCAAGTGTTCGACCTCAACACATCTATTAACACTTGTTAGATTGCACTCTGCACCTTGATTCCCATTTTCATTATCAATGGGTTATCTCGCATATGTTAATGGTATACATCAGTGACTGGTAATCAGACAACAGAATACTATGTTCAACCTCGACACATCTATTCACATAGTAGGACATGTATTTGTAGCAATTTGTGTAGAAGACCTTCCAGCTTGGTGGCATTCCATATATGCTACCTCCTTGATCGTTCTAGTATTCATGAGATGTCATCTCTCATGATCAGATTCCAGTGTATATCAAACATCTTCATCCATTATGGAGATCTTGATTCATTGCATATTTTATGTGGCGATGACCACACATGACATTTGTATATCATGCCTATTCATGGCCATTGTACTCTTATGTATCTGGGACTACTATATGTATTTGCAGTCGCATCCGAGATTAATCATTGTATTGTATTGATGAGTGGCTGGTTCTTCCAACTGTGTCTTCATTACTCCACTTTTGGGATGGATTATATAATGTATTTTGGCCATCATGTTACCCCTCTAACCTCACACATTAGGGGGCATCTATTATAGCTGATTTTACCACACTTGGTAAATCACACCTTTATGGCCTTCCATGTCCCTATGAATACTCTTTGGACCCCATTTACCTATATTATACTTTGATGTTCCAATATTATCCCCAAAAATCACCTCTTTATACTTATACGCAACTTTTAAAGCTATAATTGCATGTATATGTAGCTTTTGAGCTCAAACCCATGTACATTGGGAAGTGTGCATCAAGACAAATATTTTTGGAGTTTTCCTCATAATAGTACAAATAACTTGACTCTTGGCCTTCCATATTCCTTGAGAACACTCAGACTCGATCCTCCATTACCTCTTTGGAGTGCTATATATTGAGCCTTTTGGATACATTGAAGGAGCAGGAATTGAAGAGTAAGGAAACTATATTCCATTGTTGCCTCATTTGCGTATGCTTGAGTTTGCATCCCTTTGTCCCTTTGGAGTGCATAGTGTTGCTCTTCCCAGGCTTGCCTTTGCTTGTGAGATTTCCATTGAGAGGTGTAGGATTGAAGTGGTGGAGGCCCATGTGGAGGACTCGATTTCTCTGGTTCGCAGAAATGCCAACAGAGTTTGTCACTATTGTATCTATGATTTATTAATAGAAATAGCCATTTCTTGTCCAATACATGTGCATAAATTTGAATATTGTCTCCATGGATTTATTTATTTGCTTATACATGGTTGATTATATATGCTAGAGTATCTCTAACACATTAATATATATATCATGCTTGTCTTGTTTGTTGTTGTTGAGAGAAAATTGTGAATGCAATCATGTTAGAAAAGCTCAACGGGGATCTACTTCAACCGTCCAAAACAAGGTACGATTCATATCCCTTAGTGTTTGATGTTTTTATTTCTCTTGCATATTGGAAAATATTGATTTCTGGTGTCATACTGTCTATTGTGGTACCCCCAAGACATATGATGTTTCTCTTTGTAACATCGGGGTCTCGTGACCATATTTTGTAAAACACTTATATATATATATATATATATATATATATATATATATATATATATACAGACTTATTTACAGTGTTTATATGTGTTCAAATGGAAAATGCTATTTACATGAGTTTTTATGTGTCTTTTACTGTTTATTTTATTTTACAATGAACCATGTTTTATCTATAAAAGTTATGTATGGGAAATATACTAGTCTAGAGTATAGTTTTCCAATGAGTCAGCAACCATGTTATAAGACCTAGGAATCTGCCTATAAGTGATTGATTCAAATGAACTTTCTAACAGCTGCACTCTTCGAAAAAGATGAAGCGTAGGGTTTCTGATGGTATAAATGTAGTTTAAATTACAAACAACTAGCTGTGAGTCCATGAATACTACCAAATCATGAATGTCCTGAGATGCAGCCTCAGTCAACAAGCCTATCACTACATGATACTCAACGATTTTTTTGGTAGCTGGACCGATACAAACCGCTCCTGAATTGACTAAGCCATGTGCTAGGGAATAAAAAATCCAAGCAGTTGAAGCAAGGTTCAAGGTATGACGGCAAGCACCATTAGCAAAACAATAAAAATCCATTCGATCTGCATAACCAAAACATGGTATAAACAATACTGACAACAAAACTCAAAACCATATTGAAATGCCAAAAACACACCGAAAAGTCAAGCAATATACATATATACAAGGTACCACACAAATATGACTTCAAGCATAGCACCTTTTCAGGTACAACCCATTACGAGGTTTCCCAAAAGGTATCCCATAGTAGTCTACAAGATCATAGGCCCCTTTCTCTAAAACTTTACTAACAATAAAAATATTGTATCACATAGATTCAAACTTCCCTTGCCCTACTTGTCATGTCTCTGATCATAAGTCAGAACCATGTTACCTTCGTTAAAGACACGAGCTTGAACATATTTATCATACTGATCCTTAACGCATTTTTTTGTGCCTCTTTACCCAAGGAAACATCTCTTATATTTTCATCAAGGTTTGTCAAGTGAAAAAAGTATTCTTCTTCGGCGGAAATGTTCGAGAAAAGTTCTACTACAAGTTTGAGCAACGATATTTGACATTTGATAGGAAGGATAGCTTCTAGTCCATTAACTAACTGAAAAGGTGTGAAACCAGTTGTTGTTTTAACTGAAGTCCTATAATCCCATAGTGCGGAAAATAAGGTCAAATTCCAGTTGGATTTGTGATCTCCAACCATCCTACGCAGCATAGTTTTCAAAACTTTGTTAATGGCCTTAACCTGACCATTAGCCTGTGGATAGTACCGAGTTGATTTTTCATGGAAAAAACCCAACTTAGCACTCAAATCACCCATCATCTGATTGCGGAAATGAGATCTGTGATCAATGACTATGGATTGTGGAACTCCAAACCTATCTATCACATGATTAAACAAAAAGAGGGTGGAATTCTTGCCATCCTCTGCATATGTAGGCATTTCCTCAGCCCATTTTGTAAAGTAATCAACAGCTACGATGATGTAACCATGCCCCTTGGTTGAGGTAGGCTTACAATGCATGAAATCAATACCCCATTTAGTGAAAGGGCGAACAACAATTACAGGGTGTAAAGTAGCAAGGTGGGTGCACTTTTTAGGATAAAAGTGTTGACAAGGTGTGCATTTCATAACCTTCTCATGACAATATTTGAAGATTGAGAGCCAAAAATACCCAGCGCGAAGGATTTTCTGACTTGTCGCCATCCCAGAAAGATGACCGCCACATGATCCAAAGTGGCAATCATTAAAAACTTGTTCATCCTCTTCTTGTGTAAGGCATTGTCAAAGAATGGATTCAATAGCATGTCAATACAACGTATCATTTAAAATGAGGTAATACTTCGCGTGGTGATGGATGCAGCAACAATCGTCATGGGACATTACAGGCTGAAATATCTGGGTCTCGAGAGAAATGATCAAATCTCCATGCCACAGGTTGTTTGTGCTAATCAGGAACAAAAATTTATCAGGAAACGAATCATTGGGCTCAACTTCCATCAGAGCACAAGGAAGGTCGCACATTAACTCTATCAAAACCAAGGACTTCTTTGAATTAGCCTTAGCAAACTCGAGATCGAATTCCTGTAAGATGATGATCCAACGAAAATACTTGCACCCTAGTACTTAATGAGTCAAAATGTAATACATGGGGTTTTGATCCGTGACAACAAATTTGGTGCGTAGTAAGATGTAGTGACGAAATGTTTGCACAACAATGACCGTAGAAAAAGCTAGCTTCTCCACATGTGAGTAATGAGTTTTAGAGTCGAGAAGACTCTTACTTATGTAATAAATCACATTTTCTTGGCCGTTAAGATATTCTTGCACTAGAACCATACCAATAGTAGTAGTGGAGGAAGCAACAAACAACAAAAAGTATTTTGAGTAATCTGGGAGGTGCAACATCGCTGAATGTGTCAGAGCATGTTTCAAAATATCAAAAGCTCATTGGGCTTGGTCATCCCAAAAGAACGGGCTATCCTTCTTCAGGAGACACATATAGCCATGCTTTTTTTTTGCAAATTTGCATATGAAACGATGAAGAAATTTTTCCTTGCCCTGCAAACTTTGGAGTTCAGTGATATTAGTCGGGATGGGTAGGGTCAAAATAGCAGTAATTTTCAAAGGATCTATCCAGATGCCATCTTTGGAAACCACGAATCCAAGAAGACATCTAGTCTCAACACAAAAGACATGTTTGTGTGGATTAAGCCGAACACTATAATGACGACACCTAAGGAAAATTTTCCTAAGGTTCCCTGGGTGGTCCTCTCATTGCTATGAATGAGTAGGGAGATCATCCAGATATGGATCCACGATGTGCTTAATATCGTACAAAGCATAGGACATGGCACGTTGGAATGTATCTCTAATGGTTTTTAAACCAAAGGGTGACTTTTGATATGCAAAGGTTCCCCACAAACAAATGAATGTCATTTAATGTTGATCGGTGGGTATAATTTCTATCTGATTGTAGACAGAAAATCATCCATAAAATAAAATATGACGCTCCCAGCACAATTATCAATGATTTGATCGATCTATGGAGTAGGGAAATTGTCTTTAGGATAAGCCTTATTTAAATCGTTGAATCGATACAAACCCTAATAGTGCCCTGCTTCTTAGCTACAAGGAAAAAATTAGACACCCATTCCGTTAGTGGTATGGGATAAATAAACCCCACTTTCAGAAGTTTCTCCACTTCTGCTTTAATAGCCGCAACCTTCCTAGGATGGACTTAACATAGTTTTTGTCGGACTGGTCTGGCTATGGGATAAGTTTTTTCCTTAGGAGACCCATTTTGAGTTGAAATTTCCTCTAATGAGATGATTGATAAGGCGGAGGGGATTGACCTAGCATAGGAATATTATTTGCAGTGGGGGTAGTAACATCTGGTGAACAAAAATCGAGTTGATCAATGGTCACAATCTTCCCTAAATGAGGAAATCAGAGAGTTCTAAAAATTGTTGAGGCGATGACCATCATAGGATAGAACCAATTCCTCCCCAATAGCAGATTGTAATCCAACGGAGCATTGACTACCTCCAACTGAATGGAAACAGTCTTGCCCCCAAGCTTGATAGAAAGGGCCAGTAACATACCATGAGGTTGGAAACCTTGTCCGTCAAAATATTTCAAGGTTGTCAGTGACTTTGTAAGTTTGGGAGAACCAATGGCTCTCCAATAAGCCACAAACAATGCTAAGGTGGAATATCCTTCATCCAAAACGGTCATATGGACCTTCCTTCCAACTACTCTGGTCATAATTTGAAATGCGAGCTGGTGGGGTAATCTAAACTTGTAATTATCCACATTAAAATGGATCAAACTAGCGTTATCTAGGCCTAAGTCTCCTAAAGTTGTCAACAAGTTTTTTCATTGTGTGGGACAACTTTGGAGTACCTACAGGGTAGACATTGCAAAGGTGCTTGATCCAAATATTCAACAATGTTGTATAATTGTGCAACTCAAGTGTTTGGATTAAAACCATAATTCCTTAGGGTACTCTTGGGTGGGCACAAAATCAAGTCGATATTATGTTTATCTATTGTAAGAGGACCATTAGATGAAGACAGAGAAGAACTAGTGGAAGGAGATTTCCTGAGAGAAGGATTTTTGTCCTTCTTCTCTACAGATTTGTCATATGACTGACTACGAGTAGTCAAACTAATAGTTCCTGAGGACATCATCCTAATTTCTTTCATAGAATTAGAGGTTCCTTGAGAGGAAATATGATCTATCAATTGTTGTTGAGACAGAAAGGGGTCGGTAAGCACCACCGGTGTAGGGTTACTTTTCAAAAATTTACTAATCTCTTTACAACAAGGGCACTCCTTTGTGAAGTGGTCACCACGTCGTATCCTTGGGATTATCCTATTGGTTTCTAGGTTCTTACCCTTTCCTTTTCCTTTTTTCTTATTACTGGGTGTCTGCATACTTTGAATAGCATTCACCTCGGTGAAAACCATAGGAGAAGGAGTAGTAGTAGAAGTATTATGTTGCTTGGAAGGCTTAGTTGCTGACGAGGGATGGATTGAATTGAAAACCCTAGCAGAACAAGTTTCTGTAGGTGGTTTGGTAGGGTCTATGCTGGGACGAGGAGATTGAGGGATTAGGTCATACAAAGTTTTGGACTAGGAATAAACCAAGTCCATATACTGAGCATGACTGATAGCCTGCTCTTCAGTAACACCACCACCCATAGCCACATCTTGAGAAATGGGAGGAAACAAGGATTTTGTGAACCACTCAACTAATAATAGGTCTAGAATAGGAGCTTTAATAAGTCTTCATCATCTCCTCCACTCATTAATATGATCATATATATGTTTGGAATTATTTTGATGAAGTGATGTCAAAAGATTCGTACGAGTTTCATAACAAATGGGCAGCCGGAAATGAGTAAGAAAAACTGTTGCCAATGAATTAAAGTCCACAAATGAATGTTGTGGAAGTTCAATGTACCACTTTGTAGCCATACCAGTCAAATTTCACTAGAATAGCCTCAAACAAACTGAATCATCCATCAATGAGTTGGAAGAACACCATAAATGGAAGGTCATAACACGATTTTTGGGATCTTCTCCCTGCTTCCCATCAAATTTTGGGATATCTTATGGTAACTTTACTATAATTGTAGGCCATGAAGGGTTATGTTGGATGGGGTCATTAATTAACTTGGACAGATCATGCAATTCCAAAGTTTCCAAAAAAGGAAGTTGTCGATTAGGTTGTAAATACTAGTAATACTGATATGGCATCTGTATATAAGTTGGACCATAGGTTGATTGATACACTAGTTTTTGGGGATTTGGATTCATAGATGATCCTCCCGAAGACCCACTAGATGGAGGCAATCCTCTAGGAGGAGGGTTTCCTCCAGGTGGTGGTGGTGGTGGTCCACCAAGTGAGCCTCCACCAGGTGGTACCCCAACAGGTGGGCCTCCAAAGGCTGGTCCCCCGGAAGGTGGTCCTCCAGGTGGCGGTCCCCCAGAGGGCGGTCCAATAAAAGGTGGTCCCCATAGAGGGTGGTCCTCCAGAGAGTGGGCCACTAGGTGGTGGTCAGCCATAGGGTGGACCTCCTTTAGGTGGGCCTCCGCCAGGTGGGCCTCCTCCAGGTGGGCCTCCGCCAGGTGGGCCTCCTCCAGGTGGACCTCCGCCAGGTGGGCCTCTACCAGGTGGGCCTCCGCTAGGTGAGACTCCTTTAGGTGGACCTCCACCAGGTGGCCCTCCAAAAGGTGGGCCACTATAACCTCCAGCAGTATTGGTAGGTATCCCTCCAAGCATAGGCATATATGACCAATTAGGTTTCCCCCATGGTGTAAACATGTTTCCAGGGTAAGGTATACTGAGATATACCATTCCTGTAGATGTAGGTTGAAATTTCACATTACTTATGGATGGTAGATTTCCTAGGTGATTGTATCCCCAAGAAGGTTGATTAACGAGGGGTTGTTCCCCTAAGGGTTGCCCTATACTAGAAGGAGGAGTAACTGCTTTGGTTTTTCATGGAAGGAACTACAACTGTTGATTGTCCTACAGTGGGTTATGTCTTACACTGGATGTGACTCCACTAACTAATGATGCAACTTGAGCTGGAGGTTTCCCCCTAGTGGTAGATGATACAAGAGAACCAGAAGAAGACCCAGGATTTTGAACTATAGTAACATGGTTGGAGGGTTGTCCTGGATTAGGAAATATCGATCCTCAAGCCAATGATGTCAAAATAGGAGTAACTTGAGACGTCGAGAGTGGACGGTATCTGGGAAGGGTTGATTCTGAAAGACGGGGTAAAAGAGCAAACACAGGTTCCCAATGAGGAAGGGGAGAAGTAGTGATGTTCGCAAGGTGTTCCTGGAAATTACGTAAGTGGTCCATAGTCAGCTATACCCTTCTATACATTTCCTTAATCGACGAAGGATTAACAAAGGATGGTCTAGTAATCACAAATTCAGAAATTGCTTGACCCATAGAAGTTCTCCAAAAAGGACCATTAGGGCCATATTATGTCCCTTCAATATCATTAGATGAATGATCAACCCAATTTGATGAACCGACATGACCTTCCATTGGAAAATGAAAGGAAGTATTAGCCGTAGGAGGCTATTCGATCAAGGGATTATCATATGTAGTGAATTCTTCCCCCACTTCCAAAGTTGGATTCTCTTCCATGTGAGAATCAGCTATGGCTAGTTGGTCTATGGATTCCATGGATATTTCTCCTGCAATAGTGTCATGTACCCATACCAAATATCATGTGGAATTAAAAATTTCATCGAGAACCTTTACTATTCAAAATGCAGGGCATGGCCGCAACCACTTCTTGACACTTCCAATACAGTCACGCTGCCTCCCGTCTTCCATTGATCAGTTTGACGATCTATAAGGAATGATCTCTGATGAGATCGGATGGAAGACAGAAAAAAAATGATGGAAATCAACTATCACTGACAGTCCTACATCTGGGTTCAAATCAACGGCTCAAAATCCACGATAAAAAATCAACGGTGTGGAAATCCTAAGTTGTAGGGTCAAAAAGTTATGCAAATTGCAATCTCACGTCCCGCATCCCACATCGGAAATAGATCAACGACAGAGAATCATACCGCAAGGATCAATGGCATGGAAAATTGAATTACAGGATTGGGAATGGTCGAAATCGCGATACCGCGATTCTGCATCCCGCATCGGAAATGACCGTTGCAGAACAAAAACTGCGAAAAGCCGTAATTCAAAAAAAGACATCTCTGCATCCCGCAAGTTGCAGAAATGTATTTTTAGAAAGAAATTTGTGGAGGTCCAAATTTTCCAAAGGCCAGTGCTCTCATCAATCTCTCAACAACACTACCACCCCCGAGTTGGGCATGATTTTCTCAAGGAATAAGGGAACACTAGAAGCCTCATACATAGCCAAGGGTGCAATGAAACTTATCCAATCCAACACAGTTGGGTTTATCAGGCTACAAGCAAAACAACCAATAGATGGGTTTCACAGGACACTTAGCCAAGCCATCTCACAGTTGGGTTTCACAGAATGATCACAGTCAAGCCAATCATTCACCTTAAGGACCAGTCAATCCAATAGATGGGTTTATCAGACTGTACACAGTCAAGCCATTTCACTGTTGGGTTTATCAAACTGTCTAGCCAAAGGTTACTCACAAGGTCAAACTCAACAAGACACAGCCAAGCCAACAGATGGGTTTATCAGGCTATTAGCCAAGCCATCTTTCCAGTTGGGTTTATCGGGCTTCTAAGGAAATGGGAAAGAAGAAATGCTAAGCTATTGAGCTCATATATAGAGCTAAGAACACCTTCACAAGAGCTACATGGCCTGGATTTCCCACTTCCTACATACCCAACACAAGGAAGTGTCCCCTTCTCTGCTCCACAATCCCTCAAGATACACCTTCCCTTCTAGTGCTCTTCATGATGTGCATAGCAGGTTCACTAGCCACTCTTATCTTATTATGAGGTTCCACACTAGGTTTATCAAGCATATTATATGTCCCTCCCACTCCTAAATCTTGTACATAGTTCAGACCAAAACCAGGGTCCACAACACAATAACCATAGGGAAACTCAACAACACCGGCTTTACTCTAGAACATGAGTAACAGGGTCTCATACACTTTATAGTCAATATGACGCTGCAACACAGCAATCATAGTCTCGCCAAGGGAAAAACACTTTTAGAACGCAAAGGATACACACAGGAAGAACTCAGCTGCCGAAGAGATTCCACACGAATGGAGAGAATGAAGACGGTGAATGAGCAATACGTCCCGTAGCTCCCAAATCGTGAGAGTAAAAACGAAAGCGTAATGCATCCATCAAACTAGCTTACAATTCTGTTTTTTTCTTGTCCATGTAAGAAAAAGATGACATTCAAAACTGGGTGCTCTGCCCAATTCAAATTTTCCCATGCTCTTCCCCTTCCAAGCAATAACTACCTCAACCACCTTCTGGAAAAATAAATAGTTGGGAAGAAAAGACAAGAAAGAGGTTAGTTGACAATTTTGATGGGATTTCCACATGACACATGGATTTTCCCCAAATTGGTTCAAGGTCAACATTCCCACCCCCTTATCCTTAGGAAAATCATTCTCACGTCTCATTATTCGTTGCATTGACATAGTTGGTTGTGGGTTTTCATTAATTTGCATATGTACATGATGTTTACAAACGTACTTGACTTAGCACAAAAGCCATAGGCATCAACCATGATTTCCTATATACCAAACATTAATCAATGATAGAGCCTTGGCGTTGAGCTCCTTGTCATCATTCCATATAATATTTACATCATATACATTAATGCAACAGGGTCAAAAACAAAGTGTTACATTCTCCTCCCCCTTCAATAGCACTGTCCTTAGTGCTTTACAAAATTGAACAAAAATGCTACACTGGTACCACCCTCAGTGCTCCGCAGATTCGAACAAAAATGGATGTGCCAATCGCATGGCATCCTCCAGCTCCCATGTAGCCTCTTCAGGACCATAGTGCTCCCACTACACCTTTACCTGTCCTATGGCTCGGTTCTGGAGCATGGTGACCTTCCTGTCGAGGATGTGCATTGGCTCGATTCGAAACTCTCCCTCGGGTTCCACCTGAATCACATCCCAATTTATCACATGGTTAGGGTCATGTATATATTTATTAAGCAAGGAAACATGAAAAACATTATGGTCCCTAATGCTAGCAGGCAATGCAAGTCTATATGCAACTGGTCGTATTCTTTCAAGCACTTCAAAGGACCCACAATATCTAGGTGACAACTTGGCACAACTTCCAAGTTTCAATGAACTCTTCTTTTCCCTCACTTTGAGATAAACATGATCCCCAACACTGAACTCTATGTTCACCCTATGCTTATCAGCATAGATTTTCTATCTGTCCTGGGCTGCTTTCAAATTTTTCCTGATCTTTACAACCTTTTGCTCCATCTCCTTGAGAAATTATGGACCAAGCACAACCCTGTTCATGGGATTATCCCAAGTTACGAGTGTCCTACACCTCCTGTCATACAAAGCTTCATATGGACTCATCCCCAAGGATGCTTGCTATCCATTTTTATAAGCAAATTCTACCAAATGTAAATAATCTTCCCACTTGGTTGGTTTTCCCATCACATATATGCAAAGTATGTCTTCAAGCACTTGGTTAACGCTCTCTATCTGACCGTTAGTCTAAGGATGGTAGGCAGTGCTGAATTTTAGCTTTTACCCAAATTTGCAAACAATCCCTTCCAAAAATTAGAAGTGAAGTTGACATCTCTGTCCGAGACTATTGCCTTTGGCAATCCATGCAATTTGAAAATATCCTTCATGAATATCTTCGCAATGTCATCAGTCTTATGCGTAGACTTAACTGGTATAAAATGGGATGCTTTTGTCAACTTTTCCACCACAACCATGATGGAATCATGTTGTCTCCAAGTCATTGGCAATCCTGTAATGAAATCCATGTAAATAACTTCCCATTTCCATTCTGGAACTGGTAAAGGCTGCAACAAACCTGTTGGGTGTTGATGCTCAACCTTCACCTGCTGACATTTCGTGCACCTTGAAATATATTCATCCATGCCCTTTTTCACACTTGGCCAAAAGTACTACTTTCTGGGTGTAGCAATCATCTTCTGATATCCTGGGTGACCAGAATATGGAGCTTGATGGATATCATCCATAACAACTCTCCTCAAATATGCTACATTTGGAATGTAAATTATGTTCTTGTAAGTAACATTTCCATATTCTTCCAATTTATATCCCTCATACCTCTTCTCAAGTCTTTTCTGCTACAATTTGTCCTTGACCTACACATACAAATCATCTTTAGCAACATGATTAACAATTTGCTGCCTCAACTTCGATTGGAAAACACTAATGGATGCCACATGCATTTCATGCACCTTCTTGCTGAGCACATCAGCTACCTTATTCTCCTTCCCCTTTATGTGCTTGATCTCAAAATCAAACTCACATAAAAACTCCAGCCATCTAGCTTGCCTAGCATTTAGAGTAGGCTGATCAAACAAATACTTCATACCACAATGGTCTATCCTTAGCTCAAATATTATACCCATCAAGTAATGCCTCCACATATTGAGAGCATGTACTATAGCTGCAAGTTCCAGATCATGAGTAGCATAGTTCTTCTCATGTTCCTTCAACTTTCTGGACTCATAACATATCATGTGGTTGTCTTGCATAAGGACTCCTCTAAGCCCTTGACCACATGCATCAGTACACACCACAAAATCTTTCTCTGGGTCTGCAACCTTCAAAACTGGTGCACTTGTGAGAAGATTCTTCAACTGCTGGAAGCTTTCTTCACACCTCACTGTCCATTCAAACTTTATTCCCTTCTTTTGCAAAGAATTAATGGCATGTGCCACCTTGGAGAATCCTTCAATGAATCTCCTGTAGTATCCTGCAAGCCCCATAAAAGATCTTACATCTATCACATTTCTCAGGGTAGGCCAATTCATA
Source organism: Pseudotsuga menziesii (assembly GCA_001517045.1). Taxonomy (NCBI): domain Eukaryota; kingdom Viridiplantae; phylum Streptophyta; class Pinopsida; order Pinales; family Pinaceae; genus Pseudotsuga; species Pseudotsuga menziesii. The sequence goes on along the minus strand of LPNX010998237.1, from coordinate 840,383 downwards.
ATGGCCTCAATCTTTTTTGGGTCTACAGATATGCCCTCATCTGAGATAATGTGAACCAAATAATGAATCCTATCTCTATAAAAGTCACACTTACTCAACTTTGCATACAAGCAATGCTTCCTGAGAAATCGTAATGTCAATCTCAAATGGTCTTCATGCTCTTCCTCATTCTTAGAATAAACAAGAATGTCGTCAAGGAAAACAAGAACAAACTTGTCCAAATACCTGCTGAAGACACTATTCATAAGGCACATAAATGTAGCTAGTGCATTTGTGAGACCAAATGGTACCACTACAAACTCATAATGCCCATACCTTGTCCTAAAGGTTGTCTTGTGAATGTCTTCATCCTTGATTCTTACCTGATGGTAACCAGACCTTAAGTCAATCTTGGAAAATACCTTTGCTCCCCTCATTTGATCAAAGAGGTCATCAATTCTAGGAAAAGGATATTTATTCTTCACCGTAACCTTGTTAATTTGTCTGTAATCAATACACAATCTGAGTGTACCATATTTCTTCTTTATAAATAGAACTGGTGCTCCCAAAGGAGACACACTCGGCCTGATATAATTTTCCTCCAACAACTCTTGCAGCTGCATCTTCAACTCTAACATTTCTGATGTACTCATTATGTAGGGTGTATTGGACACTGGTGCTACTCCTGGCACAAGTTCAATGGTGAAATCAATGTCCCTCTTTGAAGGAATCCCTAGAATCTCATCAGGAAAAAAAATCCTTGAATTCCTGCAACACCTGGAAGTCCTCCAACCTAGAAGTCTCATTCTCTACTGCCTCCACAATATGAGCTGCATACAACTAGAAGCCCTTCCTACAAAATTTATTCAACTGCACTGTCGAAATCTACCTCACAGAAATTACCTTTGGAATTCCTCTTACCACTCTCGAGTTCCCTTCTTCATCCATGCATTCAAAAGTTTTATGGTAACAGTCAAGCTTTACCCTATGAGCTTCTAATCAATACATTCCAATGAGAACATCATCAGAGCCAAGGGGTAGAAAATTTAGATCTACACAAGTAACCCATCCATTCAGCACCAATGGACATTTCTCTACCACTTCACTAATATTTCTCTTAGTTCCAGTGGCTAGCTGAACTAACCACGATTTTCTATGCCTTAATTTCTTGAAAGCACAAATATCCACTACTCTAGGATCAATGTAACTGTGGGTAGAACTAGGGTCAATCAAAATAGAAACAGATTGCTCAGTGATATTACCTGCAACTTCAACCACTATCGACTAGTGATATGCCTGGCAATTCTCCAATGCTGCATAAATCCTAAGGACAGCCCTCGCTACTTGACCCATTGAATATTCCTCTTGAAGGTTGTAAGTTGGCCTTACACTCTCATTCTTGAGTGGACAATTCCGGCGCATGTGGGGTCCCCCACATCTCCAACATTGGAGTGGTTCTCTGATCTGCTGTGGATCTCTTGGCTTTTCTCCCACCACTTTGGATGGCTACTTCTCAGCTTGGGATGGTTTCTTCTTTTGATTCCTAAAGTTAGAAGGTTTCAAACCTTTCTTCCTTTGGTCATACTTCTCATTCTTTCTTTCCTTCCATGTCTTTTGATTATCAGGTTTTCCTCTTCTTTTCTCATAGGAATACTTAGCTTTCCTTATTTCTTCTTCCAGAGTTCTAGGTTCATAAAACTCAATTTTGTCTTTGTAAGACTGAGGAAATCCACTCAGGAAATGTTGGATTTTCACTTTCTCATCCTTGATGTACATGACATATCTCAACAGTTCCAAGAACTTGTTTGCATAATCTTCCATGATCTCCAGTCCCAATATCAGCTCATAAAATTATTTGATCTTGTCATCATAATACCTTTCAGAGAGGCATTCGGCTTGAAATACTTCTGGAACCATTTCCACACAATTTTTCTTTCATTAATCTTCTTCACTTGCTTGAAGTACTCCCACCATATGGATTCTCTTCCAGTCAAATTGAAAATGGCTACTCTAGCCTTCATATTCCCTGAATAATCTTGAACTTGGAAATATTTCCTCATCCCAAGAAGCCAAGCTTCAGCTTCTTGACCATTCTTTGTCTCGCCATTGAAGATAGGCGGCCTCGCCTTCTTAAACTCATCCTGTGAGATGTTTCTATAACATGTCTTTCTCTTTTCCCCATGAGATGAAGAGATAGAATCCTCAGTGGATCCTTCAGAGTCAGGAGATCTACTATAATACCTTCTTCTTCTTCTTCTGGTATTTCTCTTACTAGCTTCTCATTTTTCTATACGTCACCCCGAGCTCATCTGTCGTTGGATGTCTGTCAAACTTTTCAACATTGCAGCATTCAGTTGATGTTGTTGTTCCTAAGATTTAATCAAGCTTCTCATGGTGGCTGCAATGTTCGGTGGTGTCTCTTGAAATATCCTTCCATTAGATTCTGTATCATCATTTCCAGCTCGGACGTTTTCCCCCATAGCGTCTTGTGCACTCTCATAGGAATCCCGTGCATCATATATGTCGTAGGTTCTCATGGCTGAGCCAACAACCCACTTTTCCAATATGCACTATGACTCTTCAAAATGTGTTATCAAACACCATTTGTTAGATACACAGTAATTCAAACTTAAAACCATTTACTTACTGTCACCTGGCCTATCTAGGCCCAATCTTGTAACCAACAGCTCTGTTAACTATTCAACCCGGTCCTTTCAAGCCCGATGCTACAATCCGCAATGTTGATACCACGCTGAAGTGCTAGAACCATTCTGTAGATACCACTATATAGCATACTACAATGTTGGTATCTAGGGATACCCTTATCCCTTTCACTATCCATATTGGTCCATCCAGGACCAATGCTGCAACCAACAACTCTAATACCACAATGTAGTGTACTACAAGTTGGTATCGGAGGGTACTCTTACCTGATTTCTCGCCCACCCAGGCCCAATGCTGCAACTAGTAGCTTTGATACCACAATGTCATGTACCCATACCCCAATATCATGTGGAATTAAAAATTTCATCGAGAACCTTTACTATTCATCGAAACGCAAGGCATGGCTGCAGCCACTTCTCAACACTTCCAATACATTCACACTCCCTCCCATCTTCCATTGATCAGTTCGACAATCTACAAGGAATGATATCTGATGAGATCGGACAGTGGAGAGAAAAAAAATGACGAAAATCAAAGATCACAAACGATCCCGCATCTGGGATCAAATCAACGGCTCAGAATCCACCCGCAAAAATCAATGGTGCAGAAAGCCCAAGTTGAGAGTTCAAAAAGTTACGCAAATCGAAATCTCTGTCCTGCATCCTGCATCCCGCATCAGAAATAGATCAACCGCGGAGAATCATCCCATAAGAATTGACAGCGTGGAAACTTGAATTGCGAGATTGGGAATTGTGGAAATCGCGATACCGCGATCCCGCATCTCGCATCCTGCATCGGAAATGACCGTTATGGAACAAAAAACTGTAGAAAGCCGTAATTCACAAAAATACATCTTTGCCTCCCACATCCCGCAAGTTGCAAAAAGGAAATTTCAGAAAGGAATTTGCGAAGGTCCAAATCTGCCAAAGGGGTGTCTTCCGCATCCTGCATCTTGACTGTGGAATAACCATTATGGAAGAAGGTTTCTGCTTGAATTTTAACCTGCTAATCAATGTATTTGAATAGACTTGGCCATCCAGACCAACATCAATTTGGGATTCTAACCCTGCAACTTAGTTCAACAATGCATTGAAGGAAAACATACATAGATTCCTAGAATTGCAGTTATTCAAAGGAACAATTCATCTAGGAAACATGGCCAACATATTCATCATATTCCATCAATCAATTGCAATGCAAGAAATGCAATTGGAGAGATTAACATAGACAAGAACACTTATCTTGAAAATAAATTGTCTTGCAACCAGCTATGTCGCTGCAAAGTTCCACCCAACCATAGGCCAGTGCACTCATCAATCTCTCAGCAACACTGCCACCCTCGAGCTGGGCATGATTTCCTCAAGGAATAAGGGAACACTAGCAGACTCATACATAGCCAAGGGTGCAACAAAACTCAGCCAAGACAACACAGTTGGGTTTATCAGGATGCAAGGAAAACAACCAACAGATGGGTTTCACAGGCCACTTAGCCAAGCCATATCACAATTGGGTTTCACAGACTGATCACAGTCAAGCCAATCATTCACCTTAAGGACCATTCAATCCAACAGATGGGTTTATCAAACTGTACACATTCAATCCATTTCACTGCTGGGTTTATCAGACTATCCATCCAAAGGTTACTCACAAGGTCAAACTCAACAAGACAACCAATCCAACAGATGGGTTTATCAGGCTATTAGCCAAGCCATCTTTCCAGTTGGGTTTATCAAGATTCTAAGGAAATGGGCATGAAGAACTACTAAGCTAGTGAGCTCATCTACAGAGCTAAGAACACCTTCACAAGACCTATCTGTCCTAGATTTCCCACTGCCTACACACCCAACAAAATGAAGTGTCCCCTTCTCTACTCCACAATCCCTCGGGCTACACCTTCCCTTCCAGCGCTCTTCAGGATGTGCATAGCAGGTTCACCAGCCACTCTTATCTTATTGTGAGGTTCCACACTAGTTTTATCAAGCATATTATACGTCTCTCCCACTCCTACATCTTGCACATAGTTCAGACCGAAACCAGGGTGCACAACACAACAAACACATGGAGACTCAGTAACATCGACTTTACTCTAGAAAACAAGTAATAGGGTCTCATACACTATGTAGTCAAGATGACACTGTAACACAACAATTACAATCTCGCCAAGGGAAAAATATTTTTAGAACGCAAAGGAAACACACAAGAAGAACTCAGCTACCAAAGACCTTCCATGCGAATGGAGAGAATGAAGAGGGTGAATGAGCAAGACGTCCCGCAGCTCCCAAACCGTGAGAGTAAAAATGAAAGCGTTATGCTTTCATTAAACTGGCTTACGATTTTGGTGTTTTCTTGTCCATTCAATCAAAACACAACATTCAAAACTGGGTGTTCTGCCCAATTCGAATTTTCCCATACTCTTCCCCTTCCAAGCAATAACTACGTCAACCACCTTCTGGCAGAATAAATGGTTGGGAAGAAAAGACAAGAAAGAGGGTAGTTGACAGTTTTAATGGGATTTCCCCATTACACATGGATCTTCCCCAAACTAGTTCAAGGTCAACATTCCCACCCCCTTATCCTTAGGAAAATCATGCCCCCATCTCATTATTTGTTTCATTGACATAGCTGGCTATGGGTTTTCATTAATTTGCATATTTACATGATGTTTACAAACGTGCTTGACTTAGCACAAAAACCATAGGTGTCAACCATGATCGCCTATATACCAAACATTAATCAATGACAAGGCCTTGGCCTTGAGCTCCTTGTCATAATTCCATATAATATTTACATCATATACATCAATGCAAAGGGGTCAAAACCGGGGTGTTACAAATAGGAGGAAGGTCAGGTGGCAAGCCTTGAACTCTTATGGATTGTCTCAAAGGAAACCCAGCCAGATTGTTGGTCACTAAAAGTTTAACCTAGGGTTTGAAAACTAGAAAAAACACACAAAACCTCTCCTACACAAGCTAAAGATCACAAGCAAACTTAGGTGACAAGAGGGGCTGATAAAATTCGGTTCCTCACTAGGATTCTCAAGTCTTTGCAACTCGCGCTATATCGTAGGGTCCAATATTATAGTGCGACAAGGAGGATTGGGACCATACCCTTTCCTAAATACCCGATTACCTGGATGGTACATGCGTAGTAGTCTTCCTGAGTGTTGTTCTCAATGTATTAAGCTGACAAGATGGAAAAAAGGTTTTTCTCAGTTTAGGGAATCCTAGAAGGGTCTCCCAATATACGCAAGGTACGTGGGAGCTCAAATCCGTGTTAGTGCTATCTAATGCACAATCGTTCAAAAGGGGCCTTCCAATATACAATTGAGTAAGTGAAGTACCTTTATATATACCTCAGGGGTACATCAAAGGTCATTTGATATACGATGGTACGTGGAAGAACCACACAGTTCCCAGGATGCAGTGCAGGCAATTGAATGACAAATCCTATGTTTAAAGACACTAGAACACGTCTCTATCCTATCACTCAAGTTACTAAAAAATTTAACCTATAACTACCATTAATTTTATCTTGAACGATTAGGTGAATGCATGGAGTATGGATGGAAAAGTAAAACCATGCAGTATGATATGGAAATTTTTCATTTTACCATTCAAAGTGTGCCCTACTTACAAGAAGGAGAGAGTGTTTTAATTCTTTTTCAAAAACAAAAAATTCCCAAATAGTCACACTAAACCTATCTTTTTGAAAATGAAAACAAGCAACAACACTTCTAAACTGATATTTGAAAGTAAGAATGAAGCGATATGTCTTTTCCTAAAAAGAAAGATGCTAGCACTAAATGGCACACTAAGAACTTTTTAACATTCTTCAAAAAATGAAAAGATCTAATCTTATAACTATGATATATTTTTGACGAGATAAGAACGTATAAAAGAGAAGAAGAACATGGATATATGAAAGCTTGTGAAGCTAAACAGGGCTCTGATGATTTGTCTCTGAATACAATTATGATCAAATATCATAAATATTTATTTTGAATCAAAAGCAAAAAAGCAGTCTTTCATAAACTCATGAAGAAACAAAAACCAAAAAGCAAAAAAGCAAAGCTTCCTTTTCAGTTTATCAGATAGTAAAAAGAGATCTAACTATACTGACTTCCAAACACTCCTTTTGAAAATCAAAACCAAGCATACAAGCAGCTAAACAAATGGATGTAACCTAGCTCTTTGAACTAAAGAAAAATAAGCATTTACCAATTTCAGACATTGAATTTAACAATTCATATCTCGAAAATGAATCCCAAAAACACACAAAACAAAAAGCAAACTTAACTAAGCTTTGAAATCACAGGGGTGTGAAAACCTTACCTAGCACTGCTTGCAGAAGGTTGGTGACAGAGCGTTATCACCTGGGAACCTCCTCTTTTCCACTATGATAGAGTCGTGGCACTGCTTAATGTCTACTGAGCAAGCGCGATGGCACCGCTTAATGTCCTCTCTGAATGTGTGGCGACTCCTGTAGATGTCAAAACAAAAAGTGGCGAAACATATAAAGTTAAGTGTTGAAACACTGGCATCAAATCATGAAACTAACAGGAAAATTAAGTACAGAAAGCATATGTGTCTCAGATATGAATAGATCAGGTTATATTGAACCAAAATCTCACTAGGAAAGCTAGTAGATCTGATCACTAAAAGGTTGGAGTTTGGATTTCATACAAGAGTTTGAAAACCAAGGAAGATCAGATGTGTTGAATGCTCTTCGCCATTATGGTCACCAGATTTGTTGCTAGAAATATCGCACCTCTTGTTGATAATAGTTGTTTCTCTAGGTCTGAATGGTTCAGATCTAGAACAAATTAGTGATAACAAGGATGGAAGACTTCCCATAGAGCTTGTAGATATCTAGACTAAATCCTTGGGCTATTCTGTAGTATGATGTAGTTGTTTCCTATGGTGATGAATCTCCATGGATTTACCCGCACAAACACATCAAACAAACAAGCAAGATCAAGGTACCAGAACATAGACTACATTTCTATATTAGTGACTAAGGAATCCAATAGTAAAATGAATGATTGCAACATAATACATTTTATGGGAAAGGGATCAACTTTGCATTAAAAATGAAGAAGAAATCTTACAACCATTTCCTTATTTTTGTGATGCTCCTTCACATGCCATGCCTTTTCCTCAAAAGCTCCAACTTGATCCTTTTATGCTCACCCTAGATTTGGCCAGAACCTCAGTGCAACAACATAAATTTTCTCTCTCTCAGCCATGGGGAATGAACCAGGTTTTATAGGCCTTGGGAGGATAGGGATGGTTGAGAAAATGGTGGATGAGGTGGAAGGTAGATCCTACTAGGGGGGATCTCGAGTCCAGATGGTCCAAAGGAGTAGGGATGAGGTTTCCATGAAGTCTTCCTTCGAGAAGCTTCATGAATCTTCTCATTTTTCTCTTTTAAACTTGAGCATTGTTTTTCCTCTATGTAGACAGAGCATTACCAAGGTGGAACCACTCTTTGATCAAGGGGAATAGGCAGTGTCACTGCTTATTGTCAAGAGACAATGGACGTTACTAAAGAAGGTAACTCTTTTTGCATTGAAGGCAAAGGTGGTGGTGGACTCAAACATGGAAAATAAGAGTCTGGGCCAATGTCCAACTTCACAGTTTGGGAATTCAGGGAAATTTCTGATGTTATAGGCCTCAGCACATGATGGTGATGAGATTTATGTGTAACACTTCCTACGAACTACAAACCATACATAGTTTTAAACTAAAAGCTCACGAAATTGCAAATGTAAAAAGTTAGATCTACAAATACATAGCTCACTAAAATGTATGTACAATAATTACAAAATAATTCAATAGCACTCAAATCACATAACTTTTCTTATGTTATCTAAAACAAGAAACTATTACAAAGCACCCTTTGAAAATCGAGTTGTTGAACACCCTAGAACTCATTTTCTTTTATATATCAAGAAAGTAGAGAAACTACATAAAGCACAAACTATTTATGAATTGAACTCAAAATGATAAATTTAGGAAACCTATACTGAACATCCAGCCACAACAAGGTTAAACAACTAGGAACCAAGTATTTCAAGATACAAAATTAAAGCCAAAATTTCAAGGAGAAATGCACCACGGGCCTATACAACTTGAAATTTCACATACCCAACCTTGCCATGGAACTAAGAGTGAAATCAAACATCCATTCATCCACGCACCCAATTTTAAACAATAAATACATCATATCATCCTAAATACATCAATTACCATTCAATCTATGAAATTAAAACACAAGGTACAAGGAGCAGACCACTTCATGCTTAAACAATAATGACCCATATGATTATTTCTTCAAAATTTAATCCATAAATGAAAGGGTCAAGGAAACCCTAAACTGTAAACAACCTGATTTGTTACATTCCCATTCTTTCAATGGAACTATTGGAAAGAGCACGTCAAGCCTCTCCATCCCTACAAGCCCATATAAAATCCAAAATGTGCATATTAGAGACACGTATGCAGAGATGTAAGGTCCAAGCATTATTGACCCATATCCCCATACCTCCAAACAAAATAATATTATCCTCTATAATTTGGCGAATATCCTCAACCCTACAAAAAGAATAAGCTTACCAGTTGCCTCACAAGCCATGGATCTCAAACCAATGATTACCAATCTAACCACTAGGGTTTAAGCACCAGTCCATATGCTACTACTATGGTTTTCATAACCCAAATCACACATATACATTTACATACAAATTAAACAGGAATAAAGAATAATTATAGTAGAAGCCACTACACATCAAAACAAGAAAAATTGAATTATGTAAAATTCTTGAATTATATAAATTTAACAGATCAACTGGTAAAACCAAGTAAAAATTACTGCGTCGTGTGCAAGGTCAATGAAACCATGCCAACAAACACAAGAACGGTGAAACAAAATACAATGTAGGATGTTCCTTCATTTGTATAAACCTTAATTCAAAATTCCTCATATTCTAGAATGGTTACATTGAAACAAAACATAATCCAAAACATTTTCCAATGTAAGAAACTAGTCATATCAACTACAAGAGAAGTCTAACTCAGCAAAAAATTCCATCGAAACAACTTGCGGTGCCAAAAAAAAGAGTCAAATTTCCACAAGGAGGATTGATGTGTTGAAGAACACAAGTAGAAGAAATTAGGATTGGAATTCTACCCAATGTATCATTTTTTAGGTCACCATAGCAGGAACACTTCACCTGCAACTCTCCTCCAAACCACGTCGCTTCACCTGCAAAAAAAAATCAAATGGATAGTCAACTAGGTTTTCAGGCAAGCATTGGATAAACAGTGTTGCAAAAATGGGGACTGAGCTTACCATAGTCAAGAATGAACATAACCACCATGTTGATTCTAAATCAATGGGTTGATGCCAAGAAACACCACCTTAATGAGGAGAAACAACTAAGATGACTCCAAGAACCGACACAACCATACCAAGAAACCACCAAGTTGTTGCAAAGAACAAACCCCAATGAGGATAATAACACAACACGCATGTCATCACCACCGATATCACCCATATGTGTGACCAATGCAGGAAGGGTAGACCATTATCATGGTGGATAAACTCCCACAAACAGGCCCCAAGAAAAATCGAATGGGGGAGGGAAGAGGTCATTGTAGAAGGCATATGGAGTGTGTATCCTAAGGCGAGTAAGAGTGCCATAAAGGAAAACCTAACTGCATTGCGTGGTGTGACATGTTGGACAATTGTTGTACACTTCCACATGTCTACCATGTGGTCATCCAACGTGGAGAAGGGGGGTTGCACCACTACTAGATAATGTTAGTTTTTACAAGATTATAGTAGTATAACTTAATTGCAAATAAACAATAGGTTCTCTAGAAGAAATACAAAGCACATAAGTAAATAACAAAATAATTTATCCCAGGAAACCCAATCGGGAAAAACCCAACAAACCTGTTGTATAGAGATAATAGCTCCTGAGAACATATATAAGAAGAAGGAGAGAGAAAATATCTCTCTAAGATACAACCCCAGAAAACACTCTCCTTGACTGTAGTACCACACCCTTTTTGCTAGAGAAACTTGTTTTGAGTGAATGAAATAATGAGGGGTACCTCCTATTTATACTTCTTTTCCAAGTGAAAAAATATTGTGGCCGACCTACCTTGGGGAAATACAAAATAATTTTATTTTTATTATTTTCTTGTGTATTATTTCCCCGGGTTTTGCATTGATTATTTCTAGGGTTTACATGAGTAATTACATATGTATAATCTCTTGTAGGAGGTACAAGGAAACACAATACAAGTACGATAAGAATAACTTCTGAAGTTGCACAAATTCCAGCACTCCTTCTCAACAAGGTATTCTTCAGATATGGTCATCATTAACATCACAGACATCAGGGTCTTCTTCTATACATCTCATATGTTTCGATCATATCTATACATACTCAAGTATGTCAACATTGTCTTTGTTTGTCAATAGGTTCCATCAAAAATCTAATCCACTCAGTCCCTCAGTAGCTCTATCAACTCTGCAACTCTACATAGCTCGTCAGAGAGTATAGCAATCAATATCTCATATTCTATAAGTTCGTCTCTACCTGAGAACCAGGACATGCTTCACATGGCCATCTACTATCAGTTCATCTCAAGTGTTGGTGGGAATTCTCCTACACCAATTTGAGAACCAAGTCTAGTGGGAATTATCCAAAAAACACCAGGTTAATGACCAGGACCAATAGAGGTCACCAGTGTACATGACCATCTACTACCAGTTCATCTCAAGAGCTGGTGGTAATTCTGTGAAGAACACCAAATTGAGAATCAGAATGTATAGTGTTCATCAGTGCACATGACTATCTATGTCCTACCTATCTCAAGATGTCGATGGGATTTCTCCCATACCAGGATGAGAAGAGGCCACCAATGTACACGACCATCTACTACCATATCATCTTAAGAGCTGGTGGGAATTCTCCAAAGAACACCAAATTGAGAATCAGAACATATAATGGTCATCAATGTACATGGTCATCTGCTACCTTCCCATATCACAATGTTAATGGGGTTTCTCCCATACCAGGATGAGATTCAAAACAAGTAGAGGTACTAGTGTGAAAGCATCATAGATATAAGTCTTGAATTTCCCTCTCCATGAGGGATGCATTTTATTCTACTAAAATTATTCTGTGAAAGTATTCAAACCTTGTTCTGAGAATAGGCCTGGTAAGAATATCTACAATTTGGTAATCTATCGGAACATACTTTAACTCGACATTGCACCTTTCTACACCATATCCTGAATGTAGTGATATTGAATCTCTATATGCTTCATCTTATCGTGAAGCATGTGATTCATTGACATCTATAAACAACTCTAGTTGTCACAGTGAATCATAGTTTGTACTAAAATCTGACCAAATAATATAGCAAGGGTTTTTCGAAGCCATATTGATTCTCAAGTTGTTGTACTAGAATCCATATACTCGACCTCTATGGTGCTAGGTGCTACTGAATTCTACTTCTTGCTACACCAAGAAATCACTATAGAGCCCAAACTAAAGCAACATCTAGAAGTACTCTTCCTATTTTCAACACACTTGCCCCAATTTGAGTTAGAAAATCCTTGAAATATCATATCACATCTTGAAGCATATTTTATACCATATCCCACAATGCCATGTAAGTATCTAAGAACATGTTTTGCAGAAACCCAATGAATCTACCTCAAATCACTCATAAACTAGTTAAGAGTATTCACATCAAAACATATATCTGGTATGGTGTTTTTTAGATGCATCAGAGAGCCAATCAACTAGCGATATACAGTGGGATCAATCATATCATAAGTTTAAGTATACTACTTCAGTTTCTTGAAATTTTCATCCACCGAGGTAGCCATGGACTTGCAGTCCAACATCTCGAATCTCTTCAAAATATCAATGGTGTATTTTCCTTGACCTAGGAAAATCTCCTTTTTCCTCTTCCATACTTCTAATCCCAATAATTAATTCATCAATCCGAGGTCCTTCATTTCAAATTCAGTGGCAAACTTCTTCTTACACCATCCAATTAGTTTCTCATTTCCTTTGAGAAACAAGTCATCCACATACAAGAGAAAAATCAGCGGTTCATCATCCATAATATTGTAGTAAAGATTGGGATCTGCATCACTCTTGGTGAATCCCAATTTTACTAGGTATCTATCTATCCGTCCATAGAAAGTATGAGGTGATTTCTTGAGTCCATATAATGTATTTATCAGTTTACATACATGAGAATATTTGTCGTGGACAATAAACCCTTCTGGTTGTTCAATGTAAAAATTTTCCTTAATAATACCATTGAGGAAGGTAGCCTTTACATCCATCTGATGCAACTTCCATCCCATAGTTGAAGCAATAGAAATGATGGTTCTGATGGAAGTATATTGATCCACTAGATAAAATGTTTCATCATAGTCAATTCCCTCTTTCTGAGAGAATCCTCTAGCAACAAATCTAGTCTTGTGCTTTTTCACACTACCATATGCTCCTCATTTAATCTTGAAAATCCATTTGGAGGTCACTATTTACTTCCCCTCAGGTCTCGATACAAGCTCCCATACGCCTTTCTTCATGATGGACTGGAACTCCTCCATAATGGCATCCTTCCAAACTTGGTATCTAGATGCTTCTTCATACGTGGTAGTGTTGGCCTACTTTCATCATTCTCGTGACCCAGGTTCAACAACAACACAATACCAACAAAACACCCAAATACGTCAGTTGGACAAATCAAGCTCAGTCGAAAACACCTATGAGGCAGGCGCAGTCTCAACCGAGATATCTTAATGTGTAACTGCCAGAACCATGTTTTCGCAGTCGGTGAGGGATTATAGTCCCTTGGCGCGCGGCTAAGGAACTCGACAAAGTCAGAAAGATGGAGTCTTTTACTACTTGATAGTGGTGCAATAGCATGACACAGCCGGTGTGTGACACAACCTTGTCCTTGAAACTTAACAACTAGTGCAATCATGTGACACAGCTGATTCCTTAAACGTAAGTGACAGGGATGCGACTGTATTATAATATTAATAGTATTTTAACATGAAATAATACCAAGTGCTCAACAATGCTTTAATCATTCATTCATTCACTACATTTATCAATATTGTGACATTCATTCAAGCAATAATCATAAACAATGCAAGATAATCAAATATTCAACATTAATCGTTAAACATTCAACATTTATCGACACGAGAAATAATGTGGAAACCCATCCGGGAAAAACCACCAAGGTGCTCTTCATTTGGCATGAGAAATATATGGCACCTTGTATTCTGAGACTTACAGACTATTTTGAGATATGTCTATCTAGCTCATACTTTTCTTGCTCTCATGCTCTCTGTTTTTATGTTTTTCTCCTCTCTACGCCTATTGATCTGCACACAGCCTGGATCGACTCTTCTACTCTACTATCTGCACACCCAGCTGCAGAATGACTCTTACAAATGGTCTACGCACACAGTTGTAGATCCGCGGCCCACCAACCTTCTACTATCAGACTTCTCTCTGATCTCTTCTTTTTATTCTCCTAACTGACTAGCTAACCCTTATATGGAATGGGTTCCTCCTATTTATATTTTTTACCAGACCGTGTAGGGTCGAATGAGTACAATTCAGTTATTACAGTCATAAGTAGCCACCAAATATCTTTTATTATATTTATGATAGGTCATACTGGTTGTAAAAACGTCCTTCCTTACATTGATCGCAGGACATAAATAGCCACGGAAACATCTTTCAGCCTGCTTGTACAGGTACTGACTAGCCACAAAATCCCATCCTTTAGTATTCCACCGACTCGAACTCCTACGGTCTTCTGACTTACTACTTCCTAGCCTTTACTCTTCTACTTACCACACTTCCACCGACTCTAGCTCTACTTTTCCTCCGTCGCAACTTTCTCTGTTCTGCACTTCCTTTCCATCCTTTCTTTCTTTTACCCCATCAAGCACCAGCTTTTCCTCTTGTGCTTACGCTTCGGGTTCTTTCCTTCTTTTTCTCTTCTTCTGGAATTTTGTCTTAGGTTCTTCCTGTGCTTTCTTGGCATCCTTGAGCCCATTGCATTGGAACTACCAGATGTGGCTCAGGAGGCACGGCTAGAAGCATGACCATGTAGTTTTTTCTTTCCAGGTCTTCCTACTTCTACGTATCAGTATCTCCAAACTATAGTTTGATCAGATTTGGGATTATCTTCATCAACAACGGCACTCCAGCAGGGATTTGGGGTACCACCAAGGAGGAGCACGCTTTTTGGAAGCTTTAATTCGGGAGCCTCTGCTCTCCTTGGCTGAACATAGGGCGTTAATAGGTTCCACTCTTCTTCTCTCTGTGTAAGTAAAATGATTCTTGATGACGAAGGCTCGTATTTATAGGGATGCACTCATCCTGAATGTGATCATTTGATGGTATATCGATGTCTTTTTTATCACCTGGGCTTCTCCTTCGATCAGTTTCCGAATTAACTCGCGTACTCAAGTTCTGAGCTGTACCTGTTACGAAAGTTATGGAAAGTACAACGGATGGGACCAAAAATCATGTCGTCATTCTCCTCGGAGTTGTCAAATTAATGACGCCGCAATGTCATAACTGCCTAAATATTTTTGGGTATCCGTGCTTTAATGATGTCCAACTGTCATTCCCACTCTTATTGCGATTTGCATGCTCTTGTCGCAGACGTGCAACAAAACAGTTCCCTTTCCTCTTTTCTCTTTTTTTTCATATATTTCTTCCTTACCCAGGCATGTCGCGACCATCATAGTAAGGTTTCAGGCGACTTCCATTGATCATTCCTACGACGGGCGTTCCATCTAGCTTGTACAATTTCACTGTGCCTACGTCAGTGATGTGTGCGATCACATATGGCCCTAGCCAATGCGTCTTCAATTTCCCTAGATGCTTCAAAAAATTACTATCATACAACAAAACAAGTCCTCCGACTTTGAATTTCTTAGTCCTGATATGGCGATCATGCCATGCTTTCTTCCTTTGCTTCTCTATGCTTTGATGAAATATTGTGAAAAAGTGTTCGTCTTCCATCTGAATGAGCTGTGACAACCTTTGCTCGATGGAATCCATATCTATCATTTTCATTCGCGCAACAATTCGTAAGCTCGACACAATATACTCCATCTGCACAACAACTTCTTGTCCATACACCAGTCTGAATGGAGTGTGCCATGTGATTTGCTTGCAAGTTGTTCGGTGTGCCCATAGCACAGCTGACACTTTCTGATCCCAATCATCTCTGCGTGCATTGCATACCTTGGTTAATGTATTATCCAGGAGCTTATTGAACGCTTCAACCATTCCATTTTCCTAAGGATGATAGGGTGTCGTCTTTCTATGATAGATTTGGAACTCTATAGTAAGCTCATCAATCATTTTGTTAACAAAATGCGTACCTTGGTCTCTTAGCATAATTTTCGAGCATCCGAATCTAGTCACCACGTTTTCAAATAAAAACTCTGTCGCAGTCGCAGTGGTACAATATTTTACAGAAGTGGATTAAACCCATTTGGTTAAGTAGTTGATCACTATGATAATATAGCATGCGCCAGTCCTTTCCCTCGGGTGGATTGATAGGAGCAACAAAATCAACAACCCACTTGTCAAATGCTTGAATGTTTATTTGCAGCACAAGCGGCGTCTCGATGGTTTTCCTGTCCTGTGGAAAACATCGTAGCACCGACAGAAACTCCTAGTGTCCATATGTATGGTTAGCCACCATAATCCATCTTGCAGTGTCTTGCGTACAATTTCCTTTCCAGCGTAGTGTCCTCCTGTGACATCGACATGTGCTTCGCTCATTACCCAATCTTGTTCATGGTCAAAGATACTCCATCGCAATATTTCATCAGGTCCCATCTTGTATAGGTGTCTCGTGATCAATGTAAAGTCTATAGCTCTAACGACCAAGTGTTTCTTTAGTACAGTGGTGAACCCTTCAAGCACATAGCCTGTACTCAGGAGGTGAATGATAACGTTAAACTCCTTATTCTTACCATCAATCATGGTGACCGCAAACATTTGCACGTTAGGAAAGTTATCCTCCAAACTGGTTGGTTCTTCACCACTTTCTATCCTCGATAAGTAATCAAGTCCTACATTTAGTCGACCTGGTTTAACAATGACTTCAAAGTCAAATTCTTGAAACAGGAGGAGCCATCGACAGATCTTCCCCCCTAACACTGGCTTGTTGACCAGGTATTTTAATGCCAAATGATCAATGTACATTTTAAAATGTCCACCCAATAAATAGTGTCATAACTTTTGTAGTGCATATACCTTGGCGAGGCCTTCCCTCTCCATATTCGTATAATTTTTCTTTGTCATCGACAATTTTCTACTAGCTAAAACAATAGGTTGGTCCAACACACCCTCACTCGGTTGTGTCAATACTATGGCGAGCACGACAGATGATGCGTCAACATGGACATCGAACTGCTTCTTCCAGTCGGGAAATACCAGCATTGGCACGGTGTCCATTTTGTTCTTTAATTTGTCTAAGCTTTCCTGACAAGCTTCCATCCACTGAAACTTTGCATCTTTCTTCAACAATTTCTCCATAGGTGCAGTTATCTTTGCATACCTTGTGATAAAATTTTTATAATAGCCTGTGTGTACTAACACCGATCTAAGTTGGGTGGCTGATGTAGGCAGTGACAAGTCAAGGATAATCGCAACTTTTGCTAGGTCGACCAAAATTCTATCGCGACACACGACATGTCCCAATAGCACACCAAATGGTGCGCAAAAAATACATTTTTTTCAAATAAGCGCGATCTGATACTGGCAACACCGGCCCAACATCATGCGCAGACTCTCAATATGGTCTCTTACTAGAACAAACACAGTCTAATCATCAAAGTACACCTCAATAAATTTATGTATGAAATATTTAAAAGCAAAGACTACTATTCTAGAAAAAATTGCAGGTGCATTCTTGAGTCCAAAGGGAATTACCGTATACTGGTAGCATCACCATTCTGTGACGAAGGTCATTTTGTGTCCATCCCCCTTCGCGATTATGACTTGTTGATATCCAGAGAAGCCATAGGTGAATGAATACATCTCCTACCCTCCGATGATTTCTAGTACTTCATTCGTGAATGGTTTTGGGAACGTATCGTGCAGGCATGCATTGTTTATCTTCCTTAGGTCGACACAGATCCTGACTTCACCTGTTGTCTTTTTATCCTGGATCACTATAGGGTTGAACCATTCTGATTCCTCAACAGGTTCAATGATTCCTTCATCAAACATGTGATCCAATTATGATTTTACCTTCTCTTTATACCTTGGATTCAACCTATAAGTTCGTTGTTTAGCTGGTTTAGCATCTGGTTATAGGGGTATTTTTATCTCTCCCATATCGCTGACTATTCCCTTCATCTATAAGAAATTGGTAGGGAATAGGTCTTGAAACTTATGCAACAAGTATGTTTGTTATCTTTGATACCGTCTCATTGTCCCAATAATCTCCTATATTGGCGAACTTCAGGTTCTCCGGCGATCCAATGTTCACTTTCTTGATTTCCAGCAGCTTAAGGAACTGGTCACTCGAAATACCATTTCCTTCAACTTCATGCGTGCCCTCCAACTCTGGTATGTTTATGTTAGTTGGATCATCATCTAGGTTCTCTAGCCAAATTGTAACAAACCATCCATTGCTGGATGGTCACGCTGCACTGGTGGGAACTCACCACTTCAACAGGGACTTCAGCGAATATATTTTCCTTAATTGCTTGAAGCACAACATCAATTATCGGCTGCTCATCAACAAATGCAAAGGTGTGCACAAACTGTGTAACTACCTCGCCCCAATCCTGAGTTCCTTGTTGCAACTCCATGGATGTATACCAGCTTTTGGGTGTCATTTCCAAGGTGAGAATGAAATGATGGACCGATTCCTGTTGTGGGTATTCTACAAATGCTATGCAACACTGATTAATGTGTTCGACAGGATCTAACAAACTTGTGTACCTCTGATCCAAAAAGGTGACTTCTTCGTCAAATATGACTTACATCAACCTTCTGCATTGTGTCCATTCTAATATGGATTGGTTATACGTACCCCTACATCTAGAGGGCGTAGCCTTCAGTACATAGTCTAATGTAGACAAGCGCTGCAGTTTTGTTACAAGCCCTTCAAACTCACATAGGAAGGTCACAAGATTAGGTAAGCCCTCATATGTGGGTGTAACACCCTGGTTTTGACCCCGTTGCATTAAATGTACATGATGTATATATTGTAAATGATCATAGTGTGGAGCTAAAGGCCAAGGCCCCACCATTGATTGGTTATGCTATGTTTTGGATTCAAATTTGTCACAAATGGTATATCGGGGCATGCGGCATATATTATGCTTGTCACCATGTAAATATGCATCTATAATTAATTAAATGAACCCAACCAGCTACGATCGTGGCAACTAAAATGAGAAAGGGGCATGATTTTCACAAGGATAAGGGTGGGGAAATTGTTAAACCTTGGCCAATGAGAGAAAAACCCATGTGCCATCTTCCCTTGTTTTATTCCAACCACTTTCATTAAAAATGGCTACTGGTGGTTGAGGCAATTAATGGTCTTTGAGAGTGGGGTGGCAGGACTGTCAGTCCTCACCCACACGCACACTCCACCACTGTTGACTTCACAATGGCAAAAAGAAACCACTTCCATCTCTCCCGCGGGATTTTTACTCTCTCCACGACTGTGCAAGAGCACTCACGCACTCTCCACTACGCAGGCCTCCCGAATTGCTGTTCATCCTCTCGCATGAGTGAAAGTGGCTCACGTTCACACACTTCTGGCTACGGGAATTCTCGCTATTGTCTGTTCGCTGCTCTCCCGCCCAGTATTTTCCTGGCTTTTACCCACGCAGTTTTCCTCTGCAGATTTACGTGACAGTGGCTGTATCTTTTCCTCACGGGCGGATTTGTG
Source organism: Pseudotsuga menziesii (assembly GCA_001517045.1). Taxonomy (NCBI): domain Eukaryota; kingdom Viridiplantae; phylum Streptophyta; class Pinopsida; order Pinales; family Pinaceae; genus Pseudotsuga; species Pseudotsuga menziesii. The sequence goes on along the minus strand of LPNX010998237.1, from coordinate 820,743 downwards.
GGTCCTGTGTTGTTTTTTTATCTCACGTACAAGCTGGGAGAACTGTAATTTCTTCCCCAGTGTGGTCTGTGTAAGTCTTCTGTTGTATTCATTGCCCGGGACATGCTGTTGTTCCCCACGTTGTTGGTAATGTATGCTGATACGTTTTGGGGGCTATTGTTTTCCCCATGTTGTGAGCTGTGAACACTGATTTTGTGTTGGGATTGTTGTTTTCCCCATGTTCACTGATGCGTTTCAGGACTGTGTAATTTGCTTGGGATTCATTTTCCCTGTTTAAGCTGTGACAGCTGATTTAACTACATGTGTGCAATGGTTGGTCTTCGGACTGTGTTGGGAGCAAGGATGGGGGCTTGGTTTTCTTGATAAACCTGGTGTGTTGGAAACCACACAGACAGAGCTAGAGGGCTGGCTTTCTTCTTCACAACCGCTAAATAGCACTGGAAGGGAATGCAGGGCCTGAGGGACTGTGTAGCAGAGAAGGGACTGATTCCTTGTGTTGGGTGTGTGTGGTTGTTTTAGAATCCAGGCTAGTTCTGGTGTAGGTGTTCCTAGCTCTGCAATGAGCTCACCAGCTTAGAATTTATCCTTTCCCAACTCCTTGATGGCCTGATAAACCCAACTGTGTTGGCTTGGCTATGTTTTGTATACCCTTGGCTATGTGTAATCCTGTTAGTTCCCTTATTCCTTGGAGAATCATGCCCAGCTCGGGGGTGGCAACGCTGCTGAGAGATTAAGGAGCATGCTAGCCTATTGTTGGGTGGAACGTTGCAGGGACGTAGCTGGTTGCGGATCAAGTTATTCATAAGATAGTGCTCTTGTCCATTTCTACTTCCGCAACTATATTTACTGTTAATGACTATAATGGACATGTTGAATGAATGCTTGTATGAATGTATGATGTTTCCGCTGTGTCTGATAGATAATTGCATATGTGCATGATAAATGTTCATGTGTGCATGTTTCTACTTCAATACATTTGCTTCAGCATTCTGTTTTAGCATTTTTATGCATGTACATGTTCATGGGGCTCTTAGCCCATGTGTTTGAAGCTTGTAGTCGCGTCCTCTTCGCCGGTCGGAGGCATGGGGACGTGATAGTGGGTAAGTCTCTCAATTGATTCCCCACCCGGCACACAAACTGGGTAACTCTGGAACATCTCTGCATAGAGACTTCATGCAATCAATTTTGATAATTCTCCAAGGCCTCTCCTGAATCTGAGGTGCAAGAACTAGTACTTCTCCAGCTCAGGTTTCCATCTGCTATAGGATGTATGTAATCATCTTTTAAGGCACTGACATTATAGATATGGTCTAGATAGTCACCCTATCCTTCACTATTGACTGGTTCGACATACCTCTGTCCCTCCAGTGGATCAATGGGCGACACTACCCTCATCTGATCATCCTATTATGCGAGGATTCTTCTCTTGAATTTTATAATGGTCTCATTATCTATGGCCTAATATATCCCTAGAAGTGTGGGATATGAGTTCGTGTCGTCAACAATGTTGATAAATTCAAATTCTGTGAATGTGCATAGTCCCTCAATGTCGACATGAACTTGACTTAGACTACCAATTGGTAGGACCTTCACCTAATTTGAAAGCCTCAACTAGATAGGAGACCAGTCCAAGCGCAACTTTCCCATGCTCTCCCAATTCTGTTGTGTCAGAATATTGACGTGATCCCAGATCAAGAATAATGTAATCCATGTCATATTCCCCTATCTACACAGTCATTCTCATCTCACGCCCAATATTGAAATTTTTATTAACATGGTTAACCCTTCTTTTAGGTTGCGACTCAACTGGGGTTTCTTCTATCAGTGCTTGTAGTTCTGTGATAGCATCTTTATTGTGGAGCAATGCTAAGCTTGAGAGGAATGACTTGAGCTTACTAACCTTTCTTGGAGCTTGTTTCTAGAAGATCTGTTGGAAGCGTTCAAGCATCTCCCTGAATTCTATTGAGGCTGATGGTTGTTATGGATCCACAAACTTCGGTCGCACATCCAAAAATACTTGTTTCTATTTTTGAACATCGAATGATACTTTCTTCTGTGCCATGGGTCGCACCTGCATTTTTTCTTGCAGTATATTCTGATCAGCTCTAGTATCAACACCTCCCTGTGTTACGACAACAACACTTGGCTCTCTTGTCTTAGCATCAATCATCTGAACATTTGGGTTAGGGTTTGGATTTGATTTTTTACGATGTTAGGGCCTACAATGATTTGAGCTTGCCACTTTGCAATTAACTTGGGGCATTGTTCCACGTTATGGTCTTGTGCTTTACAATATGAATAGATCTTTGCAGGTTCTAGGAAATCTCTAGCATAATGGCATGGCTGTCAATAGTTATAGCATATGACTTGACCTCTTCCTCTACCAAATCCTCCTCCTCCTCTACCCCTGAAGTTCCCCCTCCCTTCCCTAAGGGCGTGACTGTTGCGGTGGGTACAGACTCTGCAAGGCATAATGATTCAGCGGTGTATACTGAGGTTGATACTAATTTTGATACTGGTTTTGTGGGAAAGGAGCGGGCTGGTAGTGCACTTACGCCTGTTTATCCTGAGCCTGCTCATCCTTCTTCATCAAGTAGGTGTCCACTGTCTTCTCCTTCAGGAGCTAATATTGTAACGTCCCTGACCCTCCGACCGGTGAATAGGACGCTATGATACATCAAATCATCCAGGAATCTATCCCCATGAACATACATACATATAGTATTGAAGCATGATACTAAAAACATAAAACATTTTATGAATCATAATCACTCATATACACAACGGAAGCAAAAACATATCAATCAGCATTCATGCATATATAGATCAGCATTTAACATGTATAACATCATTCATCAATGGTAATTATCATTGCAGACACAAGTTAGGTAAGGATGCTTATCTTATAAAGAGCTTGTTCTGCAACCAGCTACATCACTACAACGTTCCACCCAACCATAGGCTCGCATGCTCTTTAATCTCTCAACAATGCTGCCACCCCTGAGTCGGGCATGATTCCCCAAGGAATAAGGAACTTAAACAGACTTACACATAGCCATGGATATCCACACCACAAGGGTACATAGTTCATCCAAGCCAACACAGTTGAGTTTATCAGGTGAACAGCAGATCAGCCAAGCTAACAAAGTTGCATTATCAAGCCATCCAGGAGCTGGGAAAGGCTAATGCTAACTTGGTGAGCTCACTGAAGAGCTACAAACACCAACACCAGATCCATCCTGGCTTCTAGAACACCCACACACACCCAACATAAGGAAGTTAGTCCCTTCTCTGCAACACAGTCCCTCAAACCCTGATATTGCCTCCAGTGCTCTTTAGGGGTTTTGGAGAATAAAGACAGCTTAGTAGCTATGTCTGTGTGGTTCTCAACCCACCAGGTTTATCAAGCACCTCAGGCCCTCAATCACTACTCCAGTGCAATCCGAGGATAAAACCGCTGCATGCAAGCAGCCAAACAGCTCTTCAGACTTTTATAGGGGAAAACACAACCCAACAATCATGGCCATTGATAGCCCACTAGCAACTCTGAGCCCACAGCACAAAATATTCACTGCAATCACTGAAGAAAGATATATAGACTAGAAAATGGAAAGAGGCCGACTCTCAATCTGTGCGTGAAGGAAAGGAACGTGACCCACATAACTATTCAGAAAATCCTGGCCACAATTCAATGATGGGATATAACAGGACAACGAACCATAGAGGAAAACCATGGCAATCTACAGAAAAATCCACATTGCACAGGAAAACACAGTCGGCAATGCGTGAAGGAAACCAACGCTCTGCGTGAACAAGGGAAAAACCATTCATAGACTAGAAATCCTCCAATTAGCAAGGTGGTGTGTGAGGAATGGAAAACCCCACAACAATGGAACATCCATTCTTTTAACTCTCTCGTGTGAAGGTGAGTGAACAGCCTCCCGAGCTGGTTAGTGGGCAAACCAAAAGATGCACCGTGGAGAGTGCAGGCATGTGGGGAGAATGGCCATCCTAGCGTAGTGGTCTTGTTGTCAATGAATATATGCCCCACTAACAATCGAACAATGAAGGGTGGTCGTTGGATGAGACAAGGGAGGGTGAGTGAAGAGAGAGGTAACACATTACTTCCCCCCCCAATATCTTAGGATTTAACTTCCCCCCCCCCCTCCTTACCCTTAGGAAATCATGCCCCTTCTCAATTTAGTTGCTATGAACATAGCTGGTTGGTTTGTTGAATTAAAAATGCATAGTTACATGGTGCCACAACTTAATATGTATGCTGCATGTCCTGATATACCATCGGTGACCATTTCAATCCAAAACATAGCATAACCAAATCATGGTGGGGCCTTTTCCTTTAGCTCTGCACCATGATTATTTATAATATGTGTATCATGTATATTAATGCAAAATGGGGTCAAAACCAGGGTATTACATTCCCCTCCCCCTTCAATAGCACTGTCCTTAGTGCTTTACAAAATGTGAACAAAAGTTACACTGGTACCGCCTCAGTGTTCTGCAAAATTGAACAAAAATGGATGTTCCAATCGCATGGCATCCTCCAACTCCCATGTAGCTTCTTCAGGTCCATAATGCTCCCATTGCACCTTTACCTTCCCTATGGCTCAATTCCATAGCATTGTGACCTTCCTGTCGAGGATGTGCATTGGCTCGATTTGGAACTCTCCCTCGGGTTCCACCTGAATAACATCCCAATTTATCACATGGTTAGGATCATGTACATATTTCTTAATCAAAGAGACATGAAAAACATTATGAGCTCTAGTACTAGCAGGAAATGCAATTTTATATGCAACATACCCTATTCTTTCAAGCACTTCAAATGGCCCACAATATCTAGGTGACAGCTTGGCACAACTTCCAAGCTTCAAGGAACTTTTCTCTGCTTTCACTCTTAGGTAAACATGATCCCCAACACTGAACTCTCTGTTCATCCTATGCTTATCTGCATAGATTTTCTGTCTGTCCTGTGTTGCTTTCAGATTCTGCCTAATCTTTACAACCTCTTGCTCCATTTCCTTAAGCAATTCTGGTCCAAGCACAACTCTATTCACTAGGTTATCCCAAGTCACTGGTGTCCTACACCTTCTTCCATACAAAGCTTCATACGGACTCATCCCCAAGGATGCTTACTGTCCATTGTTATAAGCAAACTCCACCAAGTGCAAGTAATCTTCCCACTTGGTTGGTTTGTCCATCACATACATGCGAAGCATATCTTCAAGCACCCGATTAACTCTTTCTGTCTACCCATCTGTCTGAGGATGGTATGGAGTGCTGAAGTTTAGCTTTGTACCCAAATCTACAAACAACCCTTTCCAAAAATTGGAAGTGAACTTGACATCCCTGTCAAAAATTATTGCCTTCGGCAACCCATGCAATTTGAAGATCTCCTTCATGAAAATCTTTGAAATGTCATCAATCTTGTGCGTAGACTTCACTGGTATAAAATGTGTCGCCTTTGTCAACTTGTCTACCACAACCATGATGGAATCATGTTGTCTCCAAGTCATTGGCAATCCTGTAATAAAATCCACGGAAATAACTTCCCATTTCCATTCCAGAATTGGCAAAGGCTGCAACAAACCTGCTGGATGTTGATGCTCAACCTTTACTTGTTGACATTTCATGCACCTTGAATTGTATTCAGCCATGTCCTTTTTCATACCTGGCCAAAAGTACTGCTTTCTAGCTATAGCAATTGTCTTCTGATATCCTGGATGACCAGAATACAGAGCTTGATGGATTTCATCCATAACAACTCTCCTCAAATATGTTACATTCAGAATATAAATTCTTCCTTTATAAGTGAGAAGCCCATCTTCTTCCAATTTATATCCCTCATACCTCTTCTCAAGACCTTGCTGCTACAATTTGTTTTGTACCTGCTCATACAATTCATCTCCGACAACATGATTGGGAATCTGCCGCCTCAAATCTGATTGACAAATACTCAGAGATGCCACATGCATTTCATGTACCTTCCGACTGAGTGCATCAGCTACCTTGTTTTCTTTTCCTTTTATGTGCTTGATTTTGAAATCAAACTCACATAAAAATTCCATCCATCTTGCTTGCCTAGCATTCAGAGTAGGCTGATCAAACAAATAATTCAGTCCACAATGATCTATTCTGAGTTCAAATATTCTACCCATCAATTAATGTCTCCACATCTTGAGAGCATGTACTATGGCTACAAGCTCTAGATCATGAGTGGCATAGTTCTTCTCATGCTCCTTCAATTTTCTTGATTCATAACATATCATGTGGTTGTCTTGCATAAGGACTCCTCCAAGCCCTTGTCCACATGCATCTGTACATACCACAAAATATTTCTTTGGTTCTGCAACTTTCAATACAGGTGCACTGGTGAAAATATTCTTCAATTGATGGAAGCTTTCTTCACACTTCGAATTCCATTCGAACTTCATCCCCTTCTTTTGCAAAGAAGTGATGGCATGTGCAACCTTAGAAAATCCTTCAATGAATCTCCTATAGTATCCTGCAAGTCCCATAAAATATCTTACATCCATCACATTTCTTGGAGTAGGCCAATTCATAATGGCTTCAATCTTTTCAGGGTCTATTGATATACCCTCTTTTGAGATAATGTGACCAGGGTACTGAATTCTATCCCTATAGAAGTCGCATTTACTCAACTTTGCATACAGCTGATGTTCCCTGAGCACTTGCAATGTCAGTCTCAAATGCTCTTCATGCTCTTCCTTGTTCTTAGAATAAACAATAATGTCATCAAGGAAAACAAGAACAAAATTGTCCAAATACTTGCTGAAGACACTGTTCATAAGGCACATAAATGGGGCTGGTGCATTTGTGAGACCAAATGGTACCACTACAAACTCATAATGTCCATACCTTGTCTTGAAGGTTGTCTTATGAATGTCTTCATCCTTGATTCTCACCTGATGGTAACCATACCTCAAGTCAATCTTGGAAAATACCTTTGCTCCTCTCATTTGGTCAAAGAGGTCATCAATCCTAGGAAAAGGATATTTATTCTTCACAGTAACCTTGTTTAACTGTATGTAATCAATACATAACCTGAGTGTACCATCTTTCTTCTTTACAAACAGAACTGGTGCTCCCCAAAGAGACACACTCGGTCGGATATACTTCTTTTCCAACAATTCTTGCAGTTGCATCTTCAAATCTAGCATCTTCGGTGTACTCATTCTGTATGGATTCTTGGACACTGGTGCTGCTCCTGGCACAAGTTCAATGGTGAAATCAATGTCCCTCTGCAGAGGAAGCCCTGGAATTTCATCAGGAAACACATCCTTGAATTCTTGTAACACCTGATAGTCCTCCAACCTAGGAGTCTCATCTCCTGTTGGTTCCAGAATATGAGCTGCATAGAACTGGCAACCTTTCCTACGGAACTTCTTCAACTGCATTGCTAAAACTTGTCTTACTAAAATTACCTTTGGAATACCTCTCACTACTATCGGGTTTCCTTCTTCATCCATGCATTCAAAAGTCTTGTTATAGCAATCAAGCTTCACTCTGTGAGATTCTAACCAATCCATTCCAATGAGAACATCATAGGAACCAAGCAGTAGAACATTTAGATCTACCCAAGTGTTCAATCCATTCATAACCAATGGACACTTCTCTACCATGTCATTGACTTTTCTCTTAGTCCCAGTGGCTAGCTGAAATAACCAAGATTTTCTATGCTTTACCTTCTTAAAAGAACACATCTCCATTACTCTAGGAGTAATGTAACTATGAGTAGAACTAGGTTCAATCAAAATAGAAACAGATTGTTCAACAATCTTACCTACAACTTCAACCACAGTTGATTGATTATCTACTTGGCGGTCCTCCAGTGCTACATGAATTCTAGGGACTGCTCTAGCTACCTGACCCACTATTTCTACTTCCTGAATGTTATAAGCTGGTCTTGCACTTTCATTCTTAAGTGGACAATATTTGCGCAAGTGGGGTCCTTCACATTTCCAACATTTGAGTGGACCTTTATTCTGGTGTGGCTCTTTAGGATTTCCACCTGTCACTCCAACTGGATTACTCGCAGCTTAGGATGGCTGCTTTTGTTGATTCTTGAATCTAGAAGGTTTGAAACCTTTCCTCCTTTGATCAAACTTCTCATTCTTCTTGTCCTTCCATGCCTTATGGTAATCAGGTTTACCTTTGCTTTGCTCATAGCAATACTTAGCCTTCCTTATTGCTTCTTCAAGAGTTCTTGGCTCATAGAACTCAATTCTATCTTTGTAGGATTGAGTAAATCCACTTAGAAACCACTAGATCTTCATGTTTTCATCTCTGATGTACCAAACATACCTCAACAATTCCAAGAATTTATTTGCATATTCATCCATGGTTTGTTGTCCCAATCTCAGCTCATGGAACTCCTTGATCTTGTCATCATAATACATGTCAGAAAGGTATTTCTTCCTGAAATACTTCTTGAATTGTTTCCACTTCAATTTCCTTTCACTAATCCTATTTACTTGCTTGAAGTGTTCCCACCAAATGGATGCTCATCCATTCAGATTGAATATGGCAACTCTTGCCTTCATGTTTCCTGAATAATCCTGCACTTGAAAGTACTTCTTTATCCCAAGAAGCCAAGCTTCAGCTTCTTATCCCATCTTTATCTCACCATCAAATGTAGGAGGTTTATCTTTCCTGAATTCATCTCGAGAGCGATCCCTATGGTGCCTTCTTCTTTTCCTTTTATGAGAAGATGAACATGTATCTCCACGGGATTACTTAGAGTCCGATGGTCCACTAGAAGTCCTTCTTCTTCTCCTAGTGCTGCTCTTACTGTCTTCTGGTCTTAATGTACCTCGTCCAGAATCTATCTTTTTCTGTAATTCTGTCAAACTATGCAATATGGCAGCATTCAACTGATGTTGCTCTTACTGGGATTTAACCAAGCTTCTCATGGTGGCTGCAACCTCGGACGGTGTCCCCTGGAATCTCCTTCCATTAGACTCTGTGTCCTCATTTCTATTACGGACATTTTCTCCCATGGCATGTTCTTCTCTCTCATAAGAATCCTGAGCATCATACCCATCATGGGTTCTCATGACTGAACCACCTCTTGCTTTACCACACTGTTCTTTCTAGAGTACTACTCTTGGAAATTATCTATAGTTCTACAAATGTGTTAGTAGAAAACTGTTAGATGCATACATTAATATAAATTGAAACTACTTACCTTTTTCTTATGGAATTTCATAAAACAACAATTATTCTAAAACACCGAATTTTCCCTATTTCTTTTCATCCCTGTGACCGCTGATAATCTACTGAAATTCGTTGAAAATCGGCTAAAGACTGTTTCAAAAAACTGCTGAGAAATCCCTTCGAAAAACCCAATTTTCCTTAGGCCCTAATTGGACCTCATCCCCGCTATTCTTCTGATTCCATAATGGTCAAAACAACTATGCCCCCGATCTACATCGGTGAAGAAATTGTTTGTTCACCGGTGGTTTGTTGTTTTGTTCCTTTTTGGCGTTTCGATGGGTAAAATGACTAAACTCCCGCTCTGTATCGGCGAGCAAACTATCTGTCGATCGGTTGCACAGTCTCTTGAGCATTCACAATGGTGGAAAGTGTTCTTACTTTGTTTTCCGTGGGAAAATGTCTAGACTTTCGATCGGCAATGTCAACTACTGCTCATCGGGTGCATAGTCGTTTCGGCTTTTGCAACAGTGGCCAATAAACCTTCTGCGCATTCCACGGCCACAATCCTATGTTGGAAATACTAACCACACATCGGTGATCCAATTCACTACATTTCCTATCATTTTGGCTATCCAAACGACAACTTACCTCCCTTGTCTCGGTGATCAGCTACGTTATCGCATCAGATGGTTAGTGTCCTAAGCAGCTACAACGGCCGAAAGCGATTTATCTGTGGTTTCCACAGACATTATCAGCTTTCGGGCCGACTAACCATCGGGGAGATAGCGTCTTAGAGTGCCACAATGGAGGCTCTCAAACCTTTACCATTCTCAAATAACTTTCCAACATCCTTACATTTAAACAAAATTTTCAAATTTTCTTCTCATCGGCTGTTGGAAGCACTAATCACTGTGACGTTGGAGGGATAGTTGACTAAGTAGCCGCAACGGCGGGTCACCTTCATTGAAATTTTTTCCTAATCGACGATCCGATCCACTAACATTTCCTAATGGCCGATGATTTCATGCGTTAGAGAAAATTTTGGATTTTCTTCTCGCGTTGTCTTTCGTGGCATCGATTCTTCCATCTTCTGTTCATCGACGGTGTCAATGACTAACTTCTGCCGGTTGTCAATTGATTTCAACACTTACACAAATTTTCAAAACTTTCTTCTTCTGTCAACTGTCGGGTGTCCTATGCATCAGGCGGTTAGTCCCTTTAGCTTTCGTAACAGCGGACCACAATCGAGCTTCATCTTCCTTTGTCTTATGCAACCGTAAGTCTATCGATGACCGCATCATCTGATCATCGACGATGTGCTCAACTAACCATCACCGATGGCCAATGATTCCATGCCTTAGAAATGTTTTTGAAATATTCATTGCTGCGTCGACTGTCGAAATGTCTTCCTCTGCGGCGTCGATGATCGCAGGCTCTATCCGTCGGGAGGATAGTCCTCTAACTATCCGCAACAGCGGCGCTTTGTTCGACTAATTCTTTCCACTGTAGTCACCAACTTTCACTGCATCGGTAACACTATCAACTATGCGTCGACGATGCAATCAACTAATAATCACTGATCGTCAATGGTCCTATTACTTCGTTATTTTCCAAAATTCCTCGGCGTCGGCGGTCATAGGCTCTATGCATTGGAAGCATAGTGGTCTAGCCACCCGCAACGGCGGGTCTACAATCCTTTGATCCCTTCCACTATTCATCGGCGATGAATGCTACTAACATGCTTTGCTAGCTAACAAAGTAAACACTTAGGACATTTCAGAACTTCTGAGCCATTGGCGGTTGGATCAACTATCCGTCAGGTGGCCTTCCCACTAAGTGATCCGATGGGCCGATAGTTCTGGCACTTAGAAAATTTTGAAGTTGAGGTTTTTCTGTCACAATTTTCTAATTGCTGCTGGGTAGAAGGCAACCTGCTTCTGCTATCTGATCTGTCATGGGCCATTCAATCCCATACTGCAACCAAAGCTCTGATACCACATTGTAACATCCCCAACCCTCCGACCAGCGAAGAGGACGCTACGATACATCAAATCATTTGGGAATCCAGCCCCATGAACATGAACATACATACATATAGTGCTGAAGCATGATACTAAAAACATAAAACATTTTATGAAGCATAATCACTCATATACACAATGGAAGCAAAACATATCAATTAGCATTCATGCATATATAGATCAGCATTTAACATGTATAACATCATTCATCAGTGGTAATTATCATTGCAGACACAAGTTAGGTCAGGATACTTATCTTATAAAGAGCTTATTCCACAACCAGCTACATCGTTGCAACGTTCCACCCAACCGTAGGCTCGCATGCTCTTTAATCTCTCAGCAACGCTGCCACCCCCGAGTAGGGCATGATTCCCCAAGGAATAAGGAACTTAAACAGACTTACACATAGCCATGGATATCCACACCACAAGGGTACACAATTCAGCCAAGCCAACATAGTTGAGTTTATCAGGCGAACAGTAGATCAATCAAGCCAACAAAGTTGGGTTATCAGGCCATCCAAGAGTTGGGAAAGGCTAATGCTAAGCTGGTGAGCTCACTGAAGAGCTACAGACACCAACACTAGAGCCATCCTAGATTCTAGAACACCCACACACACCCAACACAAGGAAGCCAGTCCCTTCTCTGTAACGCAGTCCCTCAGACCCTGATCTTCCCTCCAGTGCTCTTCAGGGGTTGTGGAGAAGAAATCTAGCCCAGTAGCTCTGTCTGTGTGGTTCTCAACCCACCAGGTTTATCAAGCACCTCAGGCCCTCAATCACCACTCCAGTGTAGTCCGAGGATAAAACCGCTACATGCAAGCAGCCAAACAACTCTTCAGACTTTTACAGGGCAAAACACAGTCCAGCAATCATGGTCATTGACAGCCCACGAGCAACTCTGAGCCCACAGCACAAAATATTCACTACAATCACTGAAGAAAGATATACAGACCAGAAAATGGAAAGAGGTCGACTCTCAATCTGTGCATGAAGGAAAGGAACGCAACCCACATAACTATTCAGAAAATCCTGGCCACAATTCAATGATGGGATATAATAGGACAATGAACCATAGAGTAAAACCACGGCAATCTACAACAAAATCCACATTGCACAAGAAAACACAGTCGGCAATGCATGAAGGAAACCAACGCTCTGCGTGAACAGGGAAAAAACCATTCACAAACTAGCGCTCCTCCGATTAGCAAGGTTGTGTGAGACGAATGGCAAACCCCACAACAATGGAACATCCATTCTTTTAACTCTCTCACGTGAAGGTGAGTGGACAGCCTCCCGAGTTGGTTAGTGGGCAGACCGAAAGATGCGTCGTGGAGAGTGCAGGCACGTGGGGAGAATGGCCATCCTGGAGTAGTGGTCTTCCTGTCAGCGAATAGATGCCCCACTAACAATAGAACAATGAAGG